>VZTM01041549.1:36538-57520 GCA_013400555.1 Jacana jacana | reverse complement strand
CGCTCCGGCCTCGTCTCGGCAGACGCTGCCGCCACATAACCCGAGTCTGTGTCCCCGGTCCGGTTCTGTTTTTGCGGGTGGAAACGCGGACGCGCGTGTGTCCGGGTCTGCCGGGGAGGCCCAGAGCCGCCGGCGGAGCGGGCCAGGCCGGGCGGAGGCCGTGTCACTGCGGTGCTGCTGCCGCTGCTCTCTCAGAGGAGCTGGAAGCTCTAGTGAAGCCCCGGTCTCTGTGATTGTGCGTAGCGGGCAGAATTGACTTGACTTTATAATAAACCAAAGTTAAGAGTGAATGAGGAATGAGCCTGAGCAGTCTCAGAAGCGTTGCTACGGGAGAGGCCGGTTCCCGCACCGCGGGGACGGGAAGCCCGGCTGTGCCGGCGCCGCCTCTGGGCAGCGGGAGCCGAGAACGTCGGAAGTAGCGGGTTGGGAAAATACTATGAAAATGTGTCCTTCAGATATTCCCTTCAAATCTACGGCAAAAAACGTTGCTAATATCTAGAGAATACAGCTATTTCATTGCTTAAAAGAAACGTTAGACTCAGAACGTTGTGGTTTGATGAAGAGTGACTAAGGTTATTTTAAAACAAAATAAATAGAAGGTTTAAAATACTAACCAGGTATTCTCTTGGCAGCAAATCTTCTATTACTGTGATAGCGGAATATACAAAAGTCCTCTCCCCTACACTTCATAAAGTTGTGGGTGTGTATGTGCATTACAAGTCTGTGTTACCAGCTGGGGTTTTATACCAGCAGTGGCTGCCCAAAGCCTACCTCTGAAAGTTGTCAGATAGTCAGAAAATGTGGGCAGTAACTATTTAGGATTATATAATTATTAAATCATATTATTAAATTTGTGCACAAAATAAAAGCCTGTGATCATTACTTGTAAAATTTTGCTGGTTTATAGTTTATGGATCATAAATATGACGCTTTGCTTTATTTATCTGGCACAGTACTTCTGCTGATCTTCCCTGTTTCCAGCTTGCCTTCTGGTAACGATTCTGTATTCTGAAATAGATATGTACCTGTAGCTGTAACTTGACTTCTAGAGCCAAATTTTGGAGTTTTTGTATTGAGTTTTCTAATCATTGGGTAAAACTTTGTTTATGCATCAATAGTAAATTTCTTTCTACTATTTTAATAATTTCCATACAGGCAAGCAATTGTGAGGAAGACAACTTGCGGATAAGGGACAAAGTTGGCCCTTGGACTTCACTTTAACAACTGCTTTCTTTAGATATTTGCTAAAAGAAGACTCCTGTTTTGTGTTTGTTTTATTTTTTTTTCTATGAAATGCTAAATAAGCAGTTTCAATAAGTTCCCTGCTGCACCATGCTAAGCATTGAGAACAGGTTTGTAGTGTTACTGATATTAGCATGTATGTTTGTACATATGTACACACATATAAATTAATTCTTCTTAATTTTGATGTTAAAATTATCCACTCCTTCTAGTGGTTTTCTACTCCTTGTGTTGTGAATGTTGGTGAGGTAAAAGGAAATCCTTTTCAAGTTTTCTGAGGAAAAAGTCTGAACCAGTAAAAAAATTCTGCAAAAAGTGTAGGTATTTACCACATTGCTCTCCCATGCAAATGATGGATTATGTTCTGTAGGGCTCTGGGAGACCTGCCAGACCTCAGCTTGACTCCCAGTTTCACTGGGGTGCTTGTACTTTGAGCAGAGGGGGTCTGTCTGCAGAGCAGGGGTGACACTGAGTTTCACTGTAGTGTTCCGAGACCTGCTTGTGAAAGCCTGCAAGAACTGGGTTGTCTGGTCACTGCCTTTCCACCGGTACTAACTGGCTTCAGCTTCTGGGAAAACTGGGGGTTTCCTGCATTTTTATGAGGTAATGTAATGAAGTTTTAAATTATTGTGTAGTCTCCATTACTGTAACAAAATAGAAGTGAAGCAGACTCATCTTCAGAGCTGTTTTCCAATGAATAATAAGACATATGCACCTTTTATTTTAGCTTTACTACCGATAATTCACTATGGCAAGCTTTGACCAAACTGTCTCTATTTCCTTTGATTCCAATGAGAGGGGGTTTTATCTCAGTACGAACTTTCCCAAAACTTTGTGAATGGTTAACCTTTGGAGGAAAGAGGATTTGGAGTCCTGTTTTGGTAAGGATGGAACTAATTGCTTCCATAGGCATTTATTTTTGAGAGATGTGGTTGTTTCCATAACTTTTGCATTACTCTGTTATTAGAGTACTAGAAAGGTAGCTTAGTTGCCATTCAGGGATTTTTTGGATGGCTTTTGAATGGGGAATCAACCATGCCATAGACTGTTCACAACGGTACTGGGCTTATCAGAGGTACGGGCCGGGAGATAAACACAGGCTTGCGCTAGCTGGTTTTAATCATATGGCAGTTTAATCTTCCTGTTAGATGCAAATCTAACTGAATGATGTGTTGAACTGAGCTAGAAAGGGTTTTGAGATCACTACAGAGTAAAAGGTGCACCAATATAGTGTATTTAATCCTGTTGTAAGCAAAATAAAACTTCATGATGCAACAGAAATATTAGCAGAATTTTCCAGTGTGCTGTAGCATCTCCTAGGATCTGAGATGAACTCTTTGGTAAACTTTGTCTGAGTCCATGACAGTCACTTGTTCTGAGATAAAATTTCTTGTTTATATGCAGCAATCTCTCTAGTTGTATCTAGTTTAAATATATTTGAGTGAGTTTAAAAGCAAAGAATATGAATCAACCTAAGCAAAGATTATTGCTTGATATAGTCTTCTATGGATAATAATGCTTCTAGAATTTGTCTTTAATTCTCTGGAAACCAAGAGGTCAGGAAAGAAGAGTATAAATAAGAGTGATTTAGGAAATGGTGGTGTTTGACGTGATAGGTACTTGAGCAGCAAGTCCATACCCATGTGATGTTCCATTCAAGGGAAGCTTTGAAAGAAAATGCATGAAACTGTCACTTTATGTGGTTAAGCAGATACTTGCAATTTTACCCCCAATCTTAAAGCCTGTTGCTTTGTGTCATTAATTTCTTTGGTTTGTGTGAGTTGCTGGTACAAAATAACATCTAGGAGACCAAAGTCAATAAGACTGAAGCGTTCAACAATTTTTTGCTTGCTGTAGTGCTATGTTTTGTGTGATGAGTATTCTGTTAAAGAGCTTTTCAATGTTAGTTCTAGTAGTAGTAGTGCAGTCAAAGTTTAGAAAAATCTAAGTAGTACACAAAGACTATTTTTTTATATCCCTTCCATTAAGTTCCAAGTGTTTCCTTAAGTATCAAGCAGAAACATTCCCCCTAGTCATCCTTTCTATGGTTTAAAGGCATTGCTTTAAATTTATAAATATATACGTCTCTGTGCATCTATGATTTATTGCATAGATTTCATGGAGAAGTGTCATTAGGTATATTTTCTGTCACCAGGAGGATGCCTCTGGCATTGTGTTACACAGACCACAAAATAGAGAGCATGGGTGAGCTGAAGATACACGAGGCTTGATTTTTATTATTTAGTGTGTGTTTGTGGAAAAACCTTTCGCACCATTGATTTTAAATCTGAAAAACAAACAAAAAAAAGTAGTACCTGATTATCTCACTTGAGATAAATAGAAAATAATTTAGCATCCTTCACCATCTTTAAAGGGTAGAGGATTCTTAAGAAAATGGCTCCTTGAATTTAGGAAGAATTGAAGCAAAACCCAGTGCTACATATTTACATAGTGCTGCTTATATTATTACAAGTGTGTCATAGTTCTGCACAGAATGATCTGGGAGAGTAGATTTTCCTTTTTCCTCCTTTTTCCTCCTTTTTCCTCCTTTTTCCTCCTTTTTCCTCCTTTTTCCTCCTTTTTCCTCCTTTTTCCTTTTTCCTCCTTTTTCCTCCTCTTTTTCTTTTTTTTTTTTTCTTTTTCTTTTTTTTTATTATTATTACTATTCTCTTTTTTTTTTTTTCCTTTCTTTTCTTTTTTTGTTAAGGGCTATGATACTAAAATGGGTTTTCCAGCCACAGGGACGTGTGCTGAACCTTGGGGCTGGGTTTTCGGGGAAGCAGCAGGGCTGCATGTCACATACAGACATCTTTCCAAGGGCAGCCTGCGTTGGCTTTTAAAAGAGATTATAGTACTTCGCTGCTATGAGAGGTATAAGCTGGTAAAATGTTAGATTACTAGTTTCTTCCTTGTTTTCAAAGATTATGTGAAGAGGACTGTCGTAGAAGTGCCCCTGGGCTGTGACCACCTGGCAGCAGCTCCTTGTGGGTACCCTGGCACTAATTACTGCCACCAGCTGAGGACTAAGGCAAATGCAAACCCATAGGAGTGAGGGTGAAGAAGACTTTTGCCCTATAAACTTCCATAATCACAGCTGTTAGGGTCACATTCTTAGGTTAAAATTCTCTTGAATGGTGATATGTTTTTGCAATTATGTCTTAAGTTCTCCAAGGTGGTGTAGTAAATGCTGAGTCCTACCAAATGCAGGGGAGGAGTACACTGATACAGGGTTTTTTTTCTTGCTTTTTCTGTGCATTCTGAGCGGTAATATATGCAGTGTCCATTCTTGATGTCATGGAACCCTTTTTTTGTTTTAATTTTCCTTATAAACCTAACTTCTCTATGTATTTCTGTTTTCAGACACACGCTACAACAACAGTGATTTGTAATGTGTGTTTTTTCCCAAGGAGCCTGCATTGATGAGTTAACTAAAGAAAATGCAAGGGATCTTTTCTCACACCTCTGTGTGAGTTAACACCATAACTTGTATCATTCACCTGTCTCTGAGAGCGGCGAATCAGGCATCAGTGAGTGAAGGAAATCAAACAGGTGCAGACTTAGAAGCAGAAACTAATACGACGTTGGCAGCCACACGGCTTCATGTTGTAGTTATATGATGCTTCCCTGCTGCTACTGTATGATGTCAGTAAAAGTAAATTCCAAATGTGTTTTGTCACTATCTATTCTTGGTTTTTTAAGTGAAATAAGAGCTTTCATAGAACATAATTTTTAAACTAAGTTTCTTTCGAAATCTAATGAGTAATGTTAAATTCATATCACTCTCATGTTTGCAGGTTACTTCAATGAACGCTTTTGTTGGAAGACATAGGGCAGCGATCCACTGCTAGTAAATTCACGTTATGGTCTACGTTTGCTGTATCAGACCGTGATGAATAATTGTAATGCAGATGCAGGGAGAATTTATACGATTCTTTTGAGTGTGGCTGGATCATCTCCTACAGAAATAGGCAGGAGGTTCCATGCAGGGCACTGCTAGGACTCAGTGACCTCAGTGTCTGCCTCTGCTTCACAACTCAGAAGCCTTCAGCCAATTTCTTGCATACATAATATCCATAAAAACACTTTGGTCTACTTATTCAGGAAGGTTAAGAGAAGACCAGTTCATAGACAGGTGCCCCAGAGGTGGTATTAAGTTTTATAAGACTTTAACCTAACGTTACATTATCCCACAGGCAGGGGTGAAAGCTAAAGCAGAACAGAATGAATCA
The DNA here is from genome assembly GCA_013400555.1 of Jacana jacana. Taxonomy (NCBI): domain Eukaryota; kingdom Metazoa; phylum Chordata; class Aves; order Charadriiformes; family Jacanidae; genus Jacana; species Jacana jacana. Next base: position 52,049 of record VZTM01041549.1, on the reverse strand, counting down.
CAATGCAGTGAGGGTACTTAACGTTGCTATGAGAAGCCTTAGCTCTCACTACTCCCTAAATGCTTGGGTTTGTATAATTGTCTTCATTCTTTACTATACAGTGGTCTCGGGCCCAAAGAACACAGGTTATCTCTGTATGTGCTGAAATATCATGGAAGGTGCTAGACTTCACTTCTGACTACACATGAACTTTTTCATCTTCATCCCTGCTAATTCTTTGTTGAGAATTGTTATGTGCATTAAAGTAGTTACATTCTCATTGCTCTGGGAAGCCAAGCTGCCTTATGACTGTCTGGTTAACTGTAGAGATAAGTTTGTCTTTAGGTCATACAGCGGGTGTGTCCAAAGTTAACTGGTGTTTTAGAGCACCTTTCTGCTTCAGTTTAATGCTACTTGCATCATCTCAGAGAAGAGGTTAGGGAGACATCTCAGCATGGAGGAAGCTGTTAAAAAATTGGGGGCTTCTTATTAACCTTTTCAAACTGTAATGATCTTCTGGGACTGTTTCAGGAATACTTCAACCATAAATCATATTGTCTTGAAAGAGCTACTGGCCTGCCAGCATTGATGAATAATTGAGCATCGTTATGGTACAGTACCCTGCTGAACAATATTTTAGTTAATTCTACTGGAATTTGATTATGGAGCTGCTAATTTCTGTATGCAAAAAAAATAAAACCTTCTTGTGTATGGGAATATAATGTAAAGATTACTTTCATTTTCTAGATAGTTACATTGGTGATTTATGTGAATAAATAAGATTGTTGTTATTCTAACCATTATTTATCAATAAAACATTGCTAGTGGCGCTTGCTTCTCTGACCCGTGTAAAGCCCAGACTTGCCTTCCCAAATTGATGGAAGAAAGTTGGGGTGCCCTGGTACCAACCCCAGCAAAATTACTGCAGTCTTGGTGCCGTTCTGCTGCAGTCCTGCCTGCTCCCCAGTGTGGTGTTTATTGGCAGCCTCCTCAGGTCCAGCACCACTTTAGCTCAAGGTTTCAGTCTGGCTGAAAGCAAAGGAAGGGTTTCCTTCTGTCAAGTGCTGCTGCTGTTCAAAATTCTTGTTATTTAACCCCAGCTTTCTACAGATGTTTTCAAGATCACAGGAAGCATGCATCTTCAAAGGAAGAAACTAAGGTGGAAAAGTAGTCACAAGTGTGTGACGTAGCTTGTTCGCTGTCTTTTTATAAGAGCAGATGAGTATAGAAACTCATTGTCTGCTGCTTTTGGGGCTTTGCTTTGTGTACTTGGTCTGTTTGTTTGCTTTCAAAGCAATTCTGTATGCTCTCTTGATACCTGGTTCTGGTTTTCACTCCTTATCTGCTATACTGACAGCCAGACTTAGAGACCTTTAATTCCATCATTCACTGCGCTCACTACCAGGATTTGTGCTGTTTACTCCTAACATTTTAAGGACAATAAGATTCTTTGTTTCCCAAGAGAAAGATGAAACAAGTCTGAGAACAAAGATGTAGACTTGCTTATCGATAGCTCTAGGTACCTGTGGAGATAATTAGAATTTAGAATAGCATCAAGATGTGCAAGGACCACTGAAGGTCCTTTTCCTCTTGGCACCCCTCTCTTCCTAGTTCTCATGGTATGTGTTCACAGTCCATTTTCAGTCTGTGGCCCTGTCCTAGGGAGTGTGAATTCATCTAGGGATGCTGAGATGCCATGATTGGCATCTTGGTTTTTTCCCTCCATGGTAGGGCATAAAGCGTCCATCTTCTTTCTGCTTGGGTGCCTCTCCTGAATTCATTCCTTCTGTCTGGGCTAGTCTTAGTGGTGTCAGTTTGCATTTTAATATTTTGTCCTGGACTAAATTGTTCTCCATCTTGATGAGTAAGAGCCCTTGGGAAAGAATGGGACAGGGAGGAGGGCTGCTTTCTACATATGACAAACTTTCTGTAATTTCTAAACACCCACAAAAGGAGTAATGGAGTGAGGCTTGACCAAGATTTGATTCCTTAGTTCAAAGATCTGAAATGATGCAGGAATGACAAATCATGGCTGCTGGGGACTGCTCTTGTAGCCTGCACGCAGTCCTCAGCCTGGGCAGCTTGTTGCCTCAGGTCCACAACAGCTCTTCCTCCTCTCAGCAGAGCAGCTTCATCGGGTGTCCTGACGTGTCCTCTGCGCCTGGCTTCTGAGCCCCAGGGACACGGGGCTGAGTTTAGGGAGCCCCCTGCCCTCGGACAGGGGGGCTGGCAAACCCATGTCCACTGAGCTTTCTGCCCCCCCCGCCCCCTGCCAGCGGGGCTCTGTGGGGCACTCGGAGAACATGGTTCCTCTGCCTTCGCCTGCTCCGCTGGGTTTATTGTTTGCTGTAGTGTTTGATTTCTGAGCTGTGTATGACACCTCAGCTCACAAGCTCTGAGTGGGTTTGTAGCTCTGTTCGCCGAATTAAAGAACTCTCCTGCCAAAGCTACTTGGTTCAGAGGACTGCCATCGTCTCACTGCTGTCATCCACCCTTTAGTCCTTATTCCCCATATCAGATATAGAAGCATATAAAACATATTTTCCTCTGCTTTTGCATAACAACAGTAAAAACTCTAATGAAGTCTGGGTCACCCATTTTCACTTCGGAAACTTACAGCACATGTTTAGCAACCTTGATAACCTGATTTTGAGTGCTCTGTGAGAGTTTTTGACTGTTTTCTAGATCAGATGTAAGTCCAGTCAAGTCAGGAAGCTGGGTGTCTTTTTTTCTCTGCCAAAAAGAAGTTCCATTTGTGAAGACTATGAATGTTAGTTTTAAGCATCGTGCACTAATATAGCTCCAGTTCTTCCTTGTGGGGTTTTTATCATATTCCTACCTGTTGATTTTGTTTTTAGAGTGCTTGAATTTTCATAATTTGATTTAAACTGTTCATATGTCCTATTACAGCATGTAACATAAGACATAAATAGAAAAAAAAAAATCCACTAGTATGTTGTGATACATTGGACATGCTTCCTGCATCAGAAGTCAATGGATGATGTTGAGATCTGTTTATTCAATTGGAGAAACAGGTATGATGGCAATATTATGTGTTTAGACTTCTGCATTAACTAGAGCAAGGATAGCAATAAAAGTCTGAATATTGCTGGGCGCCTGATTGGGAGCCTGGTCCAGGAAGTGTGAGGTGGCGTCTGCTACAGACGGACGCTTTCAAGGGGACAAGTGCCTGTGTGTGCTTTTTATGATAATGCTCTATGAAAAATTGGTAAAGTGCTTTTCTTTTTAGATCTTGTTTTGAAATGTATACATTTCTCTAAAGCTTCTTGGAACACCCTTTCCCAGTGTGTCAGGCAAGTCTGTATACCCATGGCTTTTGAGTTAGGTTAGAATTCAATTGCCAGATCATTCTAGCTAGGAAATCAGTGCTGTGTCAGGTGAGCTTCAAAGTTCACATGAACATATGGTGGGTTGTTTTTTTTAAGAAAAAAAATAAAATCATAGAAGGAAATCTTAAAAAATTGAACGTTTATGGGTGGCTCAAACACTTTTTTCTTCAAATGCTGGCACAAATTGATTATTACCTGGGAACCTCTGACACACTCAATAAATAGTTTGGAACTGAATCCACACCAAATGTTTCCTTTCATTAGGATTCACTTGTTTCATGATGTGAATATTAAAAGATTGACTTTTACTTTTTAAAAATAATTACTGAAATTATTTTCTACGGGGGTAAATGTTTAAACAGAAGTGTCACTGGTGTAGTACATTAATCTCCTTTGACCTAGATATGGCATACCTAATGCTTTTTCTAATACTGGGGCATGTGCGTCTGTGCACGCAGGCACACACGCACACGTATGTGCTTGTGGCTTTTCTTTAGCAGGTTTTTCAAACTTGATGAAATACCTTCCAAAAATCATTCCTGAGCAATTTAACATTGCAGTTCCCTGCAAGTATCAGTGTAGTTTCTGCCTTGAAGACCTAGTAGAGGTTCTGAAGTTTTTAGCTTGCCTAGTAACTATAAAGTGCATATTCTTTTGGGAGGGTGGGGATATTGTTCTGCGGTTCTTCCCAGGGCGTGAAACTGCGAAGCTCCTTTTAGCACATGGACTGTCCTAGGGAGCCTCTCATGGACTATAAACAATGGAGTTGTCAATGTTGCAGAGAGATAATTCAAATTATAGAAATGGAAGGAATGGATAGATTAAGGCTCTACGTTTTGTATTATATCAAGTATTTATACCAACAGTTCTATTGTAACGCACCTTAAACAGATGAATGTGGTGATTTCTCTTCAACATGTGCAAGCGTTTGGTTTTGAAATGGAAAACTATGTTCCTTCTCAGTTGTAAATCCTCTCATTTTTTATTTCAGATTGCTCTTTACATCAGTAGAAATGGACAGCAGCAGTTTCATTCAGTTCGATGTGCCCGAGTACAGCAACACTGTCCTGAGCCAGTTAAACGAGCTCCGCCTGCAAGGGAAGCTGTGTGACATAATTGTGCACATTCAGGGCCAGCCGTTCCGAGCCCACAAAGCTGTCTTAGCTGCCAGTTCTCCCTATTTCCGTGACCATTCGGCATTAAGCACCATGAGTGGCTTATCAATATCAGTTATTAAAAATCCCAATGTTTTTGAACAGTTGCTGTCGTTTTGTTACACTGGAAGGATGTCCTTGCAGCTGAAGGACGTTGTGAGCTTTCTCACCGCAGCCAGCTTTCTGCAGATGCAGTGCGTCATCGACAAATGCACACAGATACTGGAGAGCATTCACTCAAAGATCAGTGTCGGTGATGTCGACTCTGTCACTGTTGGTGCTGAAGACAACTCAGAAAATCGCAATGGAGTTAAAGACAGCAGCTACTTTGCCAATCCCATTGAGATCTCCCCCCCCTATTGCTCTCAGGTGCGACAGTCGACGGCGGGCAGCGACCTCAGGATGGACACCACTCCAGGCAAAGCCCTGCGCAGCCGTCTGCAGGAGGAAGGGCACTCGGATCGAGGAAGCAGCGGGAGTATCTCTGAATATGAGATTCAGATTGAAGGTGATCACGAGCAAGGAGACCTGATAGTAAGAGAAAGTCAGATTGCGGAGGTGAAAGTTAAAATGGAGAAGTCTGAGCGTCCAAGCTGCTCAGACAGCTCTTCCCTGGGAGATGACGGGTACCACACCGAGATGGTGGATGGAGAGCAAGTGGTGGCAGTCAATGTTGGTTCCTATGGGTCTGTCTTACAGCATGTGTATTCATTTACCCATGGCTCGTCGCAGGCTGCAGGCGTGTCTGAAACCTTTGGCAGCCTGAGCAATACGAGTCCTTCCAGGTCAATGCTGAGCTGCTTCCGAGGGGGTCGTGTGCGCCAGAAACGGGTACCCACCGGTCACCTGCATGGTGATGTCCAGGGCTTGGTGCAAGGGGCTGACGGTGAAGCCATGGTGAGTAACCCGGGATATGAAAATAGTCCACGGGAAAGAAATACAAGGGGTCACTGGTATCCGTACAACGAGAGACTCATTTGTATTTACTGTGGGAAGTCTTTCAACCAGAAAGGGAGCCTTGATCGGCACATGCGGTTGCACATGGGAATAACTCCTTTCGTGTGCAAGTTTTGTGGGAAGAAATACACCCGCAAGGACCAACTCGAGTATCATATTCGTGGTCACACAGATGACAAGCCCTTTCGCTGTGAAATCTGTGGAAAATGCTTTCCTTTCCAGGGTACACTAAACCAGCATTTGCGAAAAAATCACCCTGGGGTAACAGAAGTAAGAAACAGGGTAGAGTCTCCAGACAGAACAGAAGCTTTTGTGGAACAGAAAGTAGATAATGTTGCCTCAGCTTCTGAAGCTATGGATTCTAGTATGGAAATTCATGCAATGTCTAACGCATCTGATTAAAATATTACATTCTAAGTGCAACACAAACAAGCACATTGCTAATGTATTTTTTTAAATCTGTTAGTAAGTAAATCTTTTAGTAATCTTCAGTGCAAGTATAACAGCATTTTGATTTTCCTGACCTGGAAATCAGTTTGAAATGGTTTCTGGAGAAGACTACATAAGTATTTTTTGTTTTTGAAGGAGGCTGGGTTGTTTGTTTTACTTTTGAAGATGCTCAAAAGGTAGAAGACGGTGTGCTGGGGAAAGGATAGGAGGAGTCTGCTAAGGTGTCCCTACTGGTTGATCTGGCAAGACACAAATTCCAGTGGAGAAAGATATCAGAATAAGGTTGGCAGCTCTGTTGGACACATCAAGAAGCTCTAATCTCCCTTATTTTATTTCCTAAATCCTGTTGCTGGTAATGAGATACACAGCAGTGGGGAGAGAGAATATTGGAACTTTGATTCCTTCTGTGTGTCACGATGAAATCTGCTTTTACTAACTGGTTTTGGTAGTTAGTCTGTTTATATATATAAATTTGCTTTATATATATAAAATGCTTTCACTTTTCCTATTCTGGTTGAGGCGAATGTAAAAGTACGTCGAGGTTTATACCATGTACGACTCTCAACTGCTGGTCTCCTCTCTGCTTAGGATCTAGGACTTCAGACTTTAGGAGGATGGTTTTGGTTTTAAAAGAATGTTGTTTGGTTTTCATTTTACTAAACTATTACTTTGTGTGCAGAAATGAGCAAAGTGAATTACCTTGTTTTAATAGCTTTGCTTTATAACATATGTAAACCAAATGCCATAAATCTATTAAATTATGGTTAAATTGTTGAGGGGTTTTGTTAGTTGTCTAGAGCACAAACTGGACAACCTGTGGTGCTGACCTTTTTATATATATAGAGATAGATATATCTATATATATATATTTAAAAAACAAATAATTAGCAAAGCTAAAAGTAGCATTGTGGTTTATAAATGTGTTTTTACTGGCCTCAGAATCTACCTTCATTTCGTACTGTAGAACCATACCAGGTAATTAAATGTAACTTCATCACTCTCCATGGTTGGTTAAAACCCAAGAGAGATGATGTAGTTTTAACTACAGTATTTCCAAGCAGTGTTTTAATAGGTCTCTTCACAGAGAGCTGTTTTCAGGTGCACATTGACTTCCTACTTAGAGCTCCAAGTGATATGTCAGCACTTGGAATTTGTACTTTTTTTTGTATTAAAACAAATACTCTATGGGAATTTCGAGCAATATGTCTGTTATTTCATGTGTGAGTATTACAGAGTTGCTATGGCTTCCCTATTTTCAGTGGTTGGTTTCTGCATAAAGGAACTACCAACATTAAAAATACTCTAAATCTTTTTGTTTCACCAAATGTTCCTTTTAATATGGTGCTAACTTCATCATTTAGGTCAGTATAATATATAAAATGTGAAACCTAATGGTAACAGTTAAGCAAAAAAAAAAAAAAAAAAAAAAAAAAAGGAAAAAAATTCCAAAAAAAAAGAAAAAAAAAACAACCAACCCTCACCATAACAAAAACCACAACCCAATAGCTTAAGAGACCTCAAAAGCAGGAACTGGCAAACACTACTGTGTGAAATTCTACCTGATGAGCAGAATTAAATTAATCACATGCTTGATTAAATACAGGTTTTATGTAATTGGGCCTTATGTTTGTTTAGGAAATGTTGAAACTATACCTGTGATCATGCTGTTTAACTCCTGAAATTCGGAAAACAAAAGCTCCTTCCTAAATTCCAGGAAAGCAAAGCGGTGGGTTTGCTGTCTTGTAAAGCATTTCTGGCTCTTGGGAAGTTGGGGCGTATTTGTGCAGTAGCTTTATTAAATACACTCGCTCTTAATATTGTGACAGTCTGCAATAAGAATGAATTTGGTTTAATACAGATTTACAGCGTAAACCCCACCTGCTTCATCGGAGCAGTTTCAGTTAAACTGAGTACCTGATTTGCCTCTTTGACCTAAAATTGCGTAGGTAAAGAGGCAGAGGGTGGGAAAATGCTTCTTTCCTTGAAGCAAGGACAGAACTGTTGTTTGCAGTAAGGGAAAGTGTGTGTCTGTGTCTAGGAAAGGTAGTCTGTATGTTTGCCCACTTAAAAACATGTTGGTGTTTCTGATACTGTTTTTTTTCTAAATGTTTGGTTTAAGTAAATAAATGCAAAAAAGATGTGTTTTGATGACTTAAGTTTGAGACACGCAAAATCCAAGAAATACACATCTATTCTCGACCCTTGCTCTTGCACCTGCGCTGTGGTGCCTTTGGTGTGACCTTCTCCACGGAAGCTTGAGTTGAGGGCGGCAGGATGTGGGTAGGAATTTTATATTTCTTGAATTTCTGTGTGTCACAATCTTAACATTATTTAAATCTCGTTCTTTGTCTTTGTAAATGTATTTAAATGGTTTGAGTTTACCAAAGAGTGACTTATCCAAAATTGTCTCTGACAAAAACAAACAAAAAACCATCACTTTGATTGTACAGGTTCAGGTTCAAAACATTGTGACGGGACTGTTAAGGGGCAGGAAATGATCACTTTTTCTAGGAAATCACGATTCAGCGGGTTCCGTTGGCTCCTCTTCATGCTGATAGGCCATTTCCCCCTTGCGCTGCTCGCAGTGCTCGTAATGATCAAGCCATAACACAGTGCTGTGAAGGGCAGCGGTGCTTCAGAGGGTGCGCACGTCGGTGAGCACAGAACACCACCGAGCATCACATCTACACTTGCAAAGTGTGTGACTCTGGTAGAAAACGAACTTCAGACCTGGCGACAGCAATTAAATTGTGCCTTGTCACATAATGGTTTGCCAGGATTGACATTGCCATGGAACATGAAGCATTATCGGGTTGAAGTTCATTTCACAAGTCACCAGAACAGTGTGCTGTGTCATTTTTAGCAAATTCTGGAAGTACTGTACGGTGTCTTGTGTCTGTACAGTTTTAGGTTAGCACAGAGCTGTTACACATTTCATTTACAATAAATGCAGAAGTCAATAAAATATGTGAAGAAATATTTGACAGCAAAATAAGTCATTAAATTATATAGGCTGGTTCATAATTGAGTCTCTTCTTAATCTACCTTTTTGATTATAGACAAATGTGAAAACAGTGACAGTGTCCTTTCCTCTAGATGTTTAACCTATTATGACAAACTGTGAAAATAAAGGATTTTATACCTTTGCTAATGTTTGTGGTTTTAAACAGTTATTTTAGTTTGCTTATCAGTTATCTTCCACATTATTTCTCTTAAACTTGTAAATACATTTAGAAAATAGCTTTGTAAATACTTACAGTATATTAAAAGTTCTGTTTGGTCAATAAGGCCTCAGGATTGGCTCTGCTTTTTTAGCGTGAAGTGTTTCAATAGCTTAAAGGATACTGTCAGTTCACTGTTCAGCAGAAGATACTGTAGGCCTAAATTGGTAGTTCTTAATGCAGTCTTGTCTTCCCAAGCGTAAATTCCTGCCTCATGCCGAAGCCTTTGCTTTACATTCAGACAATGCAGCGAGGCCTCTTAATACGTTTAGGCTGAATTCTGGGAAGAACAGCAGGAATAAAATCAAGGGCTGGGAAAAGATTGAATGAGCTTTACCTTTAAATATATATATATATATTTACATATATATATATAATCTTATTTGAATTTTTGTATTAGTTTACTGTGATTCTTTTATTGTCATTTTTCTAAACAGGTTTCACATGAAACCATTGAAAGGGACTCAAATATGCAACACCTAATCTATTTTCCAAGGGAATTTTACCCTTGAATGGTGCTTTTTGACTGGTCAGGGTTATTTATTAAATTTTATATTTGAAAGTATTTGAGGAATTATGTAAATTCTTTATATGAATCTGTTTATTTCATGAATTGTAAATTTCATAATACTCAGTGATTGAATTGGAAGTTTAGTAAAGTCATTCAAAATGTTCAAAGTTTATAATCTGTGTGCATTTTACATATATTTTAACAAGTGCCAGAATAGTTGTATTTAATATTGTAGATTTAATACTACTTGCACATCCCTGTGACAGCATTAACTTAAGTGACGCAAGTTTACATTTAAAAAAGAAAGAAAGCTAAAGGAAGAAGTGAGCCTGGGATACGAGTTCTTTCTGTCTCACGGGGGCCGTGGGGGCCGGGGCCGGGGTCTGGCTCCGGAGCAGGGTCGGCTCCGGCTGCAGCAGATGCTGAGCTGGGTCTCCCCTTCTCGGGCTCAGGGCAGGCACCAACGGCTCCCGCTGCCCCTCTGGTTAGAGGTAGAGTTCTTGCACGATTTTAACAGTGTTTGTTTCTGACTGAGAAGTTGTATTTTTAAATAACTTTTATTTGTATGGTTGTTTTTCATGATAAATAATTGAACAGTTTGAATGACTTGACTTGGTGTCATTATCTTGCAATACAAACCGGTAACCTCACAACTCCACACTTCATCACCATGTGAAGTAAATGAAGCTAGCTAAGCTGATGCTGTAACAATTAATAACTTGCCATTAAGGATTATTTTATAGCATGAATTTTAAAATATTTATTCAAATGATATTTTACTCTTGTATTCACTTTGTTTTTAGATTTGTGACATGAATATTTCAGTGCTGCTTTATTTTGTTCTGATGAATTTGTTTCTTGCTTGTAAATTGCTTTTTTTATGGTATAAAGTCAATGGGAATTGCTGTTTGTAAATTAAAATGCTTCTAGAGCAAATCTGTGGTGTCAGTGTCTACATTCAGGTATTTGATTACAAAGAGACTTGCATTTTAGATGCTATTCCTGAAGTGTTAGAAAAAGTTGCAGTTTAATGCTCATAACCAACAAAGAATCAAAACTCTTTATAGAGACAAACTACTCTTGAAGTTTCTCTTTTTTTGCCCACATTGATCATCCAAATGATGGTCAGTGCAAAGACACAAGGTTTGTGCTCCAAAACCTTGTCCAACTCTCAGAGGAAAGTAAGAAACCAGCCGGCTGGTGGCAGAGTGTCTCCCTGCAGGCCAGGTCCGAGCCCCTGCCTCGGGGGTGACGCTGAATTTCGGCAGCGGTAGGTCCCCTGAGACCTTTCAGGCAGGTTCAGAGTGACTTAGGAGTTTTAGCCAACCCTCCTGAAAATGCAAGTGACACAGAATGGGGTAAAGATGACATGACTGTGAGGAGAGGAATAAATGTGGTGCTGCCTTTACCTGGAAAGCAGAGACAGAACCGAACGTACTCTGTGTATTCCCTCTATGCTGATCTTTCATGTTTAGCTTGAGTTGTTAGAATTCTTTCATCTTGTCAGGTCGCCTTCGGGGTTATGTCCATGGAACATGATGCAGTTACAACCTTTAGAGCCAAGCTGCTCATCAGTTCCTGCAGAAATTACTCACTGTTTCCATCATCACACGTTTCTGCCCACAGACCGGCAATACCAGCAGCTGTACCAGTGTTCTGTGCAGACGTGTGGGTTGGGATCCTCCACAGGCACGTTGCCAGTGCCAGGATCGCTGGCAACCGGTATGGTGGGTGCTGGCACAGACCTCACATGGCCCTGGGCACCTTGTGGGAAGTGCTTTCCTTCTGCGAGGCTGCAGGAGGGGCTGTTCCCGGCCCCCAGCATCGCCCGGCCATCTCTGATGGAAAGCAGGTGTAAATTTTCCTCCTGGACGCAGCTGGCTGCTCTTTGCTTGCTTTACTCAAGCAAAACAAACGTGATGTGTTTTGCTTGCAATGCTGTGCGAGTATGATCTAAGTTATAAAGTTCTAGATAATTTACCCTTTACAACAGATCCCATTCCTAAGGGCACGGCACTTTTAGGGAGTGGTGATGGAAGGGAAAAAGTAACTGGGAACTTTTTCCAGGTAGAAGAGGTACCTGTCTGGTGCCTCTAGGAGCGTGGTTTTCTGTAAGAAAGGGGTGCCTTTCCACCATCAGTGACATGTGTGTAACGTGCGCGCAGCATCTGGGCAGCATGTCCCGTAGCACGAGTGGTACTGGCGATTATAAAAGTGACTTGAATTGTTAATGAAAAACCCGCCACCTTTCCTTGGGGGTGGGATGGGGAGGGAAATGTCCATTTTAAAATTGCATTCTTTTGAAAAGCGCAAAATTGTAGCACTAGCAAAATGAAAATGTGCCACTATGGATAGCAGTAAACTGGTCACCTGTCCCTGAATTAGTGGAGTTTGGTCACGGGCATTAGAGAAAAGTTGTACTTTGGTGAAGGCTCCTTTGTTTGTGCTCCAGTGCACAAACAGCTTTGTGCTAGTCATGCAAGAACAATGTGTGCAGGGGCTCGCCATGCTGAGCGGCGGGTACCAGAGATCTCCCTTTATGCTGAACATACTAAGTTCTGGCATCAGAAAAAAAAAGGGTGAAACAATATTGGGGAAGATCTGTGTGACCAAGCGTAACAAGGCTCACAGTGCAGCGAGAGCTCGGGGACCATCCATCTGTGCTGTGGCACCATCAGACTTGTGTTCCAGTATCGCCTCCCCAGCCTCGTGCTGGGCAAAAGTAGAGATGTCAGATGCAGGCAGGAGAGGCACAGGTAGGAGGGTTTGCGTCAGGGAGGCGAGTTGCAAATCGCCCACAGTGGACTTTCTGCACATTGAAATGAAGGAGGGGTTTGAGGGATGGATTTTGGAGGCAACTTTGCGCGGTTGGTGGAGAACTCATCAGTGTGAGGTAGTGTCAGAGGAAGTACAAGGTGCTTGTTTGAGAACGTAGTGACCCTGGCTGTCATGAGTGAGATAAAATTAAGACAAAATAGATGTACTGAGGATTACTGGTAAAGGTCTTAAAAGTGAAGATACATAATTGCTTTTGGAAGAGAAAACTTGGGAAAACAATGAAGGGACATGACCAAAGCAACAAGATTAGAAAACTGTCTTTGTAGGTTTAATGAGTCAAAACTTTTCAAGCTTGTCAAATAAAACTGAAGTGATGATGTTACAATCAGATTCTCACACCACGTAAAACATGGTGTCTGTCGCTTCAAGAGCTATTTGTAATACATCAGAAGACTTCACAGTGTCTGAATAATCCTTTTTAAGACTGGTTTCTCTCCTTTTATTGGAAGGAAAAATCTTCTGATACAAAGATGGGGAGTTGTGCTGTGCTCCGTGGAATCCAAGATGCCAATACAAGACGGTGTAGGTCAATTGTAGGTCTATGGTTCTGTGATTTTAATTGTCTGCATAAACTGGCTTCAAAGGCCCTTTCTCTGCCTGTTTTGTCCACACGGGGATCTGGAAATAAGAGAAATTGTGGTGGTGTATATATGTATATGTTAAGATTTAAAAAAATGTCTCAACTATCAGAATATTTCTGATATATTTTGCAGAAAACACTTAGAAATTACTCAGGTGGTTGTTTAAACTCCTCTTTTTTTAGCTAGCCTTACACTGCATTTTGGCTGCACAGGATTCTTACTTCATCTGGTTCTACCTGGGGATACACCACTGACCTTGGGTAGCTCATATTTGTTTGAAGTTGCAATCCGAGGCAATAACTACAGTGCCATAGTACAGTACGTGTGGTTAAACTTCAACTTACCTGTGCCTTTAGAGTTTGTCCCTAATAACTTGGAAAATACTTTAGGCTATTTTAGCGGAGATATCCAATAAAATACTTGTCTTGCATAAACAAAAGTAACTCTTTTTCAAAGTATAATTTGATAAAGCCTGAAAACGTTTTTCTGTCAATCAGTTTCAAGCCATGTTGACAGGCAAATGCACACACACAACTTTGGTTATTGAAACTACTTACTGGCTCATCATTTCAAATAAATGCAGGAGAAATGGAACCTGATGCCATGGACGCTACATTTCATTAACTATTTAAAATAGCCTATTTCAATTTTACTGTGCATGGATTTAAGAAAAATGTAAACCGATTATTCAATCAAATGTCAGATGAACTACATACAGAAACATTGCATTAAAATTCTTGGAAGCTATATGGCTAATAGCATTGTCTAAGGGGACATTGTCCAGCTGTGCTTTTTCCCAGCCTTTTCAAATAACTCATTTCACTACAATTGTAAATCTTGTGTCTGCATTTTTTTCCACCAGAGGGTGCTGGCCAATTTTTTAAAAATATATGTTACATAGGGATATTTTAAGCTGCTGTACATAATAAAACCTGAAACAGGAACTAAAAAAGAAGTTTCTAATCTTTGTTTATGGGGATACCTTCAACAGGAAAAGCTGCTGAGTAATTCCGTCCTTGGCAGGGCAGCGTTTACACCCGGAGGGTGTCCCACTGGAATGCACGAGACCTGTTTAGGCAGCGCACTATCCCTTTGAGTACTTACAGCACCAGTTTGGAAATGCTGGCTTAGAATCTCATCATTAGGACAAGAAGTAGCCTTCAGATTGTTTTTTCTGAACCCTTGTGGAAATATTACATATTTACCATATATATATATATAGATATATATATATACACACTTTTGGTTTTTTTTTTTTTAAGAGGACTGTAGCCCATGAACTGTTGTTTTAATGTCCCAGCCTAGTGATACAGGACAGAGTGGAAAATATTTTGCCAGAGAATTCTGTACTCTTGCTCTAGTGGGAGCTGATTTAGAGGCAAGTGTGTGAAGCGGAGCAGTAGCAATAGGGTTATCTCTAATAAGTGAAGAATATGCTGTGCCTACAAAACGATCAAGATTCACGTGTAATTAATTTTCATTATTCAGCCATTTGGGCAGAGCGGGGCAGGGGGGAATACCTTTCCACATACTTCATTTGGCCTTGATATGGCTATTGGCATCGTGACCACCAGCACTCACAAGCAGATCCTATCTTTAAAGTTGTTTTGATGTTTGCTTTGGAAAGAAAGCTCAAACATCTAAGAGTCGATTAGATGTGGTGTTGGGGGAATCTGGTGTAGGGCAGGGCTGATGGTCGGACTCCATGATCCCAAGGGTCTCTTCCAACCTGAACGATTCTGTGATTCTTTGATTTTTAATTGGTATGCTTGAAGATGGTTAAACCGCTCTGGATTTGATAGTCACTGAAGACGGTTAGTAAGCGGGAGACTGGGAAGACAACTCCGAAACGCATTACGGCCACCGGTAGCTCCCAGTGACCGCCCTCCGCTTTTGTTCTTCCACGCGTGAATCCTCACCCCGGGCTCGGACGGGGATCCGTCCCGCCCGTAGCCCCGAGCCCCGACGTTCTCCCGGCTGCCGGACTCCGCCTCCGGAGAAGCCGGAGCCCAGGGGAAGATGCACCTTCCCCCGGCGCGGCCGGCGAGAGGTTGCGAGCTGACGGTGCCCGGTCTGGCGGAGACGGTCTCAGGGCGAAGCGCCTCAATCGGCCCGCGGAGCCCCGAGTCACCGCCGGATTACGGCAGCACAACGTCTCGTCCGCGCACACGAGCCTGGGTTTGCTTCAGGGGTTTTCGGTATTTGTCGGTTCTTTGGTGTTTTGGGAAAGGCGAACTTCAGGCCGTGCTGCAGCAGGTGACGTGCGGACGCAGGACGGGCCGCTCGTCCCTGCACGCAGATCCGGCTGCGGGCAGCGGCTCTGACAGACCACAGCACCAGAAGGCCTCTTCGTTCCCGGAAGCCGCTGACCCGGGCCACGGCAACGACGCAGACCCCGGCGCCACAGCTGCTGCGCACCCCGGGCCATCCCCGCGCACCTGCGGGCGGTGGCGGCTCCTGCGCAGTGGCT
>VZTM01041549.1:16208-36198 GCA_013400555.1 Jacana jacana | reverse complement strand
GGCGTTCACCGGCTGTGTGGGTCTCGGGGCGGGACGGCTCGGTGGCGGGGCGCGGGGGGCCGTTGCGGGACGTGCGGGGCATGTCGGGAACCGGCGGCTGGCTAGAATCGCCTGGGTTTGTCCACAACCTCCGCTGGACTTTTGGAATAAATTTGGAAATTATTAGCATATTGCGTGACTGACTTTGTGCAAATGCTGTTAAGAACCTTGGGTTTTGAGGTCTGTTTTCAGATCGTTTCAGGTAAATTTTGGTCTGACTTCAGCAGGCTTCAGTACATGTGAGGTTTTGGAGTGTGGCAGAGAAGGAGCCAGTGTTGAAATACTCAGTTGTAGAACCACAGTCTCCCGCTCATCTCATGTCTTTTGTTCAGAACCCAAGAAAATGGAACATATGTAGGTTTGAAAATAAAAATAAATCTAGGTTGGCCTCTCTTTCAGTGTGGGAAGATAGTCCTTGCCCTGAAGATGTTAGCAGGTGCTTTCAAAGTGGGGTTTGGAAGCTGTGCTGCACAGATTGTCAGGTTCTGCTGGTGCAGCTGCAGTTATATTCAGAGTATGGACAAATGGAACTGAAGCTGAGGCACTTTAGATAGGAAATTAGGATGCAGTTCTGGAGCAAGAAAGCGGGAGACTTCAGATGTCTCCATTATCATTCAGGAAAAACATCCTGTGTTCATTCCGAGATACAGTTTTGAGGCCAACACACAAACAACTGGGTGAAATGTAAAGATTTGTCTCTTAAAACTGAAGATCAGACTAAGTGATTTCAACAATCTCTTACAGCTTAAATTGCTGTGAGTAGAAGTTCAGATCTAATAGCGCTGTAACACAGAATCACAGAATATCCTGAGCTGGAAGGGACCCTCAAGCATCATGGAGTCCAACTCGTGACTCCACACAGGAGTGAAACCATACATCCAGGTGGTGTCCAAACACTTCTTGAGCAACTGTCCAAAACTTGAATCTAAGACATTCAGGGTGGGATATGGAGCGGCATGCTTAGGTGTTTGTAGAGTCTAGCTTGGACTGAAATGATGTCGAGAAGAGGCAGCTTTTAGAATAAGGGGTTACTTGAGCCATAGAATATTGTGAATTGGGAGGAATCTCCACAGACGGTCTCATTCAAATCCCTGCTCAAAGTAGGGCAAGTTTAGAGCACGTTGCTTGGCATCTTCCCAGGTTTTTAATTTCTCTAGGCGACTTGTTCCAATGCCTAAGCATTTTCGTTGTGAATGTTTTTTTTCCTGATATGTGATTGGAACTTACCTTCCTGTGATTTGTCCATTTTGCTCGTATTTTATCGCTTGCCTTGGAGAAAAGTCTGGTTCCATCTTCTCTGTATTTTCCCCATTAGACAGTGAAAGTCAGTAACAAGATCAGTCCTTCGCTTGGTCATTTTAAACCCAGTTTAAGAAAACCCGGTTCTTTCACCTCTTGCATCTGAGCTCCTTCTTGTTTTTTTATCAATGAAAGCCTAACGTTCAGTTGGCCTTTATGACATATATGTTAGATTCAGTCATCAACCAGATTTGTTTTCTGAAACTGCATTAGGATTGCTTTCAAGAAAATTCTCTTATTTCAACAAACTAATGCTTGGTTTAATATTACTTTAATATCTTTAGATTTATCTTACAACTGCCTTCTTCAAGTGACAGAAAATGAATAGTGAAAGGCCTAGGTAATTTTTTTTATGCCAGTTAATGTTTTCAGATTTTAAATGTGCAATAAAAAATTCTACAACTGTTGTGTCAGTGTAGACTCCACTTCTGTGTTTTAGCAAAGGATAGCTAATCCTTTACCAAAGAAGACTGCTTAAATAACAGTTATTCAGTTCTTTTCTCGTCTGACTACATCTGTTGATGTCATAAGCAGTCAGAAATATTCAGAAATATCAATCTCTTAAGTACAAGTATTTTTAACTAAGAAAGTAAACTAGTAAAATATAACCCTAACCTAACCCTAATATAAAAATATATATATATAAGGTGTATTTTCTCATGTTTGGATCCGAAATAATTTCTTAATTTGCAGAAATTTATCAAAAATAAACAGTCCCTTATGGAACACATTGCACTAAAGACACTGAGCAAGATGGAAGGCCAAGGGAAGCTTTAATAGTTCCTTTAGCAAGTAATGAGACGTAAGGATTTTGCGCTTTTACAGTTAACGCAAGATGTGGTTTGATATTATCTAATTTTTTTTTTCTGATTCCTGTGCCTAGTATTTGCAGTCCTAGCCATTTTCCTTGGCTCAAAGCTTTTCATCAACTATATTGGATACTGGATTATTGAAAAAACTGTTTTTACTGGATTTGTTGCATGAAACCCATGCTTCAGCTTGAATGTTGGTCTCATAAGAAGTTGTTCAGTTATATTGTGGGGAGATGCAGAGGTTGTCTTTAATGCAGGATTCCAAATATTGATGGATTTTTTTCCAAAATGAAGTTGTTTTTTCCCCTTTGTCAATGTTTTCATGTGCTTCTGTTTGCTGACATCAGGTGGCATGTCTGTCTGTTTCTGGTAAGTTCTTTCTGTCTGCGCAGTTGATATCTGTCTTCAATACTAAATGACCTTTGACTATTAACAGAAATGGGGAGGTGGCGAAACAGGAAGAATTAATGCTGCCTGATTGAAAAGGGAGATGGAGGCTGCCAGCACAGAGCTTGCACAGGCCATTTTATCTGGTGTATCAAAATTGTACTTGGAAAGGTAGTTTTCAAAGCCATTCACTGGGGGATTGGACTAGATGATCTTTCAAGGTCCCTTCCAAGCCCTGATATTCTGTGATTCAGAGTGAAAGAATTAGGCACAATAGAACACATAGACACACAACGCACACACAAAACAAACTTAATTGCCAGGGCACAGAGCTGAGAAGTGATGCAAACATACGTTATGTCTGTAATTTTGTTTGGAATACTGAAGTGGATGCTAACTCATTCAGAACTTGTCATGTTGATTCTTTTAGGAACTGGGATCATTTGCTTATACAGGGAGAACCTGCTGTATACTCAGAGTTTGGATGAGTTTTGAGTATATGAAGAGAATATTACTTTTCCAACAAAAGATAGCTTTCTTTGATGCCAATAGGAATTAATGTAATCATAGAGTAGAAGATATACATTTTTGTGGAGGGTCCATAACAATAGAAAGAGAACAGAGCCTGTGGTAGTGGCACAGTACTAACACTGTGATCTGTGGCGCTTTTTAACTTTACCAAAGGAACATGGGCTTTAATGGGATTTTCATGTCAGTTTCCACATGAAAGTATCTGTCTGAGAGATTTTCTTCTCATGTGACGTATAATTTTCTTAAATATTAGCTGTCATAGAAGTTTGTATAAGGCAAAAAGAGGAGATAAGGGGAGTGCTATGACTAAATATCACCCAAATGAGTTACTTAAGTTGTATTTTCTCAGGTTTGTTGCTGATCATGTTTAGTGGAAGAGCTGAGAAAATGTACAGAGAAAGAAGAATAGTTGTATTTGGGTTTGTGTCTGTTCTGCTTTGCTTAATTAAGTCTTGAGGAAAATGAAGTGAGAAGAGGTAGCATTTTACCATTTTGAATCTCCTTGAAAGAAGTGATTAAAACCAATAGGCAAACCCATATCAGCTTGGAGGTTGTGTTGATTGACAGAGTGAGGAAGAGTTACAGGTCATGTTTGGAGACTATTTAGTTAGGAAATTCCTAATATGTTGCTTTTCCCTCTGTGATGTATTTTATTAGTTCTTTTGAGTTTTGGAATTTGTCACATACCAATGAAACTAGAAGTACAATGGAACTAGCCATCAAAGCTGGGAAGTGGGGCCAAGAATAAAAAATACCAGAGTGCGTGTTTCAGGTAAGGAATGCACAGTTTTTGAAGAACTGAGTTATATAAAAACGTCACTGTAATCCTGTCTCCTGCTAATTTACAGGAATGTCATGCACTTAAGCAAGAGAGAAACCTGCTGAATAGCCAGAGCTAGACGCAGCAACAGACTGATGGTGGTATGCAACACAATGGGTTGAGTGAGTGCAGAATTACCCAATTCCACTGTAAGTATCCAGCTGTAATTAAAACAACAGGTATTTTGCTTTTTTCACTTATATTTGAGATCAGAGATTACAGAAGTGTCTGTCAGTTCTGCTTTGAGAACCTGGAGTTGTGTTACAGTCATTACAGTATTACACTGTAATACAGCAGATAGATATTTCTTTTCCTGTGACTGTTTTATTGAGATTCCTCTGAAGTGTAACTCTCCTGAACACGTATCTTGTCCTTCTAACCGTGCTATACAAGGCAGCAGACTTGCTTGAAGGGTAATGGCTTTTGAGGAAGGACTTCTGCTAAAGAGAGAGCTGCAGCTCGGTCTTGATGTGGAGATCAAGATGGTATTGTGGTATTGGGTTCTTAACTTGTGGATTTTTACTTATGACTTGTTCTTTGCCAAGGACAAGTATTGCTTTTGCAGTGACTGTTGCTAACTGAGAAATATTTTTCACTTTGTTCCCTTCAACATTATGCAGCAGCACTTTCTGCCTTTTTCCCTCACATTATCTTTCAGTTTCTTAGAATTTGCTAAGATAGAGTTTGTGTTCACGTTTCGCTTACATGAAGCAATTGCCAGTTAACATAGGGTAACTATGTTTATGTGGCTATAAAAGTTGATTTTTATTTTCCTTCCCCCAGTTGCCAACAGGCAGCCTGTGTGAGCTGCTTTTGTCAGGGTGAGTCCTGCAGAGTATCAGCTGCATGTAGAATCATAGAATCATAGAATTGTCTAGGTTGGAAGGGACCTTTTGAGATCATCTAGTCCAACCATCAACCTAACTGATAAAAACCCATCACTAAACCATGTCACTAAGCACTATGTCTACCCATCTTTTAAATACCTCCAGGGAAAATTTCCATTATTTGTGTAGGGGATGCTGTAAAGTAGGTTCTCAGAATAATTGCATAAAAAACCCTAAAACCTAGAAAGCACTTCCTTCTGTTTTCATTTCTTAGTCTATCAAAGATGAGTACATACTCTTTTCTGAGTTACAATTACGTATTAAGAGATAAAAGACATTTTGGAAACAGACCTGTAGTAAGTAAAGAGTCGCTGCCACCTAGTGGAACGTTGGAAACTTTGAGGTGTTCTAAAACTCGATTAAATAAGTTTTGGAGAGGAGAATTCACAGGTTTTTATGGTTGACACGCAACAAGATTTTCCAAGAGTCATAAAGGATTCTAGATTTCTTTGTTGGGGGTAGCTTATAGTCATTATTCTTCACTTAAGAAATGAAACTTTTTTTTTTTTCTCCATTTGTAGTAGAACATGTGTGATGCTCTTGCTGACTTCTCATATTTGAATAAAAAACCCACTAAATGTAGTACTCGGAAGCTTCAAAGGCAGTTTTTTTGTGGCAAATATTGCAAATACTGTTCCTTACTAGTTCCTCTCCATAACATATTGTTTATATACTATTTCAAAATATGTTAATCATGTTTAGTGTGACAGGCAGGGTGTCTTCTAATCTTGAGACTGGTGCTAAATATGAGACTTAGCTAGTTGTGCTGAGAAATTTTAATCAGAATGCAATGTTTGATTAGAAATTACTGCTTCAGTTCAGAGGAATTTTTGTCACTTTGACAATGAAAATTGAAAGTTCAGTTTGCAGAAACAGATCCAAATGCCAATAACTTACTGTGATGCAGCTTTTATCTGACTTGGGGAAGAGTATCTGCAACCCTGTGGTGCAGAAGTGTCACAGCAGTCAAGCTAAAGGAGGGCTTAAACCACCTTGTCATTTCCCAGCAGATACGTGTTTGTTTGACGAATTAACAAGCTGTTTACTGGTTCCTACTTTTCTTGTGGATGTTTTCTGCAGCCTGGGCTTTGCAGTAACAATTTCATTTTGTCAGTGCTGGTGGAACTTGCCAAGTATTGTTGTGTACTATTCTTAGTAGTTTCTGTTGCTCAAGAAGGTGATTTTCAGCATTAAAGCTTTTGTTGTGTGTCCTGTATTAATTAATAGATAATGAAAACAGGAGAGGACTCTGGTAATAATCACTGGTGTCTTCTACACTGTATGTCATAAAACATCCTTGTCTTCTTGTAGGGGAGGAAGTAGGAGAGTTGAAACAGTTTTATTAAGAAAAATCAAGTTTGAATTTGCTTTTTCATGAATAAGGTTTGATTCCTTAGCTGCTATTGGGAGGTGCTGCATGAATCAGGTTTTCAGCCTGTTTGCTCAGGAGTTATGCATGTTATTGAAGAATATTTATTTACTTTGGTGATTTCAGTTTCTGGTCAGCTAGATCAGTGGGGCTAACATGAGTTAATCTGCAGACCCTTATTGTTTATAGTAGTTTTGGTTAAAATCCTGTTTCAGTCTACTGAAGACTGACAGGTCAAGTGATCCTGACACACTTACTTGGCCAGTTCCGCTCAACTTCTGTATTTGTGTTGGTAGTAACAGTGACTGGTGTGAGTTGTTGCACTAAACTTTGGAGTGCCATTTCCCTTCAAAAGGTGTATCATCCTTGCCTCTTGTCACAGCCCAATACAGGGAATTATGTAATACATTATAAATATTATTTCTATTGCATTTTCATTATTATTTGTTAACTATAGTAAGAAGTTTCTCAGGAAAGAATGTGTATGAAACTACTAAATTGTTCATGGCGTATTTTATCTATAGGTGGTACTGTTGCCTAAAGCATAATGAAATGTATTAGGGACTTTCTGGTGAAACAGAATCTGAAAATGCACAAGGCAGTTTTTGCTTAGGAGGATCTTTGATTGTATTCATGTAATGGCTTTTTAGTCTTCTGTAGCCTAAATGTTTTATTACTCAACTGCTAGTAGGCAATTATTATTTAAGTCCAGGCTTTTGAATACTTAAGAATTTTTCATGTTGTACAAAATGGCCATCAAGGTCTTCTGTTGAATAATTACAAAAGAAATTTTGAAATGAAAAAAGCTTTTTGACTTAAGGCATTGTTACTCTTTAGACAACTCAATTGTCCGGTCTCCTCTGTATATTTGTGAATGTGTTGTACATCATGGAAGGCTCAGAAGACATACAAAAGACTGGTGGTGTCTGAAGAAAAGGGGTTCACGTGTATCATTCCTGTCTTTACTGTCCTTTTCCACTCCACTTTGCAGAAGTCGTATGGAAGGGGTGAGACGGGGGTTTGAGGTGTGACACTGGACTGGGTAGGGCCGCTCACGAAAGTGAAGATGTAGTATTTGAATGTACTACATTTCTGGGCGGGGATGCTGTCAGTCAGGAATAAAATGGTTTTACACCAGTGTTGCTCAGCACTTTTGACATTTGTGCATTAACTTAGCAGGTATCTACAAAACACTCAGCAACTGCTTCTTTGATGGATTTGAAGAAATTTTCTTCTAGAATCCGTCTGGACTGGCTTTCTCTGCCACTACAATGACAAACCAGCTGTAAATTGCTTAGACAGATTTTGAAAATTTACTTTTTTTTTTTTTCTTTTCTATTTTTATTATTAAAATGGTGATACCAAGCAAAAGAAACTTAGGGAGGTATGTAAGTATCTAGATATGGAAAACAGGCAGCATATGGTTCTGGATACTGTGATGCTAATTGCCTTTTTCTCTTTATTTAGCAACACCACAAAAAGATAGGACTATTTTTCCCTGTCCTGCAAGCCTCTGGGCTGAAGCTGAATGTGATGTAGATGGTGAAACCAGTTTAACATTACTGGCTGAGTACAGACACAGGGGCACAAATATAACCACATCATTCTTTCATCCTGTTCTCATAATACAGTCCCATTTTCCTCTTCCAGTACGATGTCTGTGCTAATGTGCTCTGATTTGTACCCTACACCCACAGCATCTGAGTATGACTTTGCTCATGGTTCATCAAGGAAAGAAACATCCTAATGGTGAACATCTGGAGGAATAGTTTTGGAACGAAGGAAGAGGAAAATTAGTGCAATGATGAAAAACAATTCCGAATTGGAGCTCTTGATGGTCTATTGTAAACTTGTCCTTAGGTTGTGGAAATTGCCAGTGAAGTGGAATAGTATCTTGTTGATCTTGCTGGAGGTAGAAAGCAAGATTCTTTAGGTATTTTTCATTCCCTTATCTTGGCTGATGACAGCTAACCATTCTGATGTTTGATAGCAAATTCTGGAAGACAGGTCCTCTGAGGAGTGGCTGAGGGCTCTGGGTTTATCTAGTTTGAAGGGAAGGAGGCTGAGGGGTGACCTCATTGCTCTACAGCTTCCTGAGCAGGGATGTGGAGAGGGAAGGTTCTGAGCTCTTCTATGTGGGATCTAGGGACAGGACATGGGAATGAGCCAGCAATGTGCCCTTGTGGGCAGGAAGGCAAATGGTATCCTAGGGTGCTTTAAAAAGAGCATGGCCAGCAGGTCAAGGGAGGCTATGCTTCCCCTTTGCTCTGCCCTAGTGAGGCGACATCTGGAGTACTGGGTCCAGTTCTGGGCTCCCCAGTTCAAGAGGAACAGAGAGCTACTGGAGATGGTCCAGCAGAAGCTACAAAGACGCTGAGGGGACTGGAGCATCTGTCTGATGAGAAAAGGCTGACGTGGGGCTGAGAGGGGGTCTTGCCAGTGCTTGTCAGTACCTAAAGGGTAGATGTCAAGAGGATAGGGCGAGACTCTTCCCAGTGGTGCCTGGTGACAGGACAAGGGGCAACAGGCACAAACAAACTGGAACACAGCAAGTTCCATCTCAATGTGAGAAGGAACTTCTTTCCTTTGAGGGTGACAGAGAATTGGAACAGTCTGCCCAGAGAGGGTGTGGATTCTCTGGAGGTATTCAAAACTCGTGTGAATGTGTCCTTGTGACCTGCTGTGCTTTGGCAGGGGGTTGGACTAGATGATCTCTGAAGGTCCCTTCGAAACCCTGTCATTCTGGGATTCTGTGAATGGTTCCAACATTGAGTTAAAGGAGGTTCAGACTAGCTATTAGGATACGTATATTTACAAAGAGGGCGGTTGAACCCTTGCACAAGCTTCCTGGAGAGGTGGTCAGTGCCCCACACCTGGCATTTGGACAGTGCCCTTAGTACCTTATCTTTAACTTTTGGTCAGCCCTGAAGTGATCAAGCAGTTGGACCAGATGGTCCTTGTAGGCCCCTTCCAACTGAGATACGCTATTCTAAATTTATTAAAAACCAACAAACTATTAGTAACTTCCTAGTTCCAACCAAGTTTATCATTGCCTGAAGATGGCCGTAATGTTCTTACTTGTCTACACTGAAGCAATTGTGCAGCTAATTTAAACTTAAGAAAGAACAGTTATCTTTCAGTAGAATATCGAGGTATGTTTTCTTAAGGGCATGGTGTAGCTGTCAGCTTGTGAACCAGTGATACTAGGAAAACCATAATGAACTAGTGAAAGTAGTAAGTAAATGGGGTTTGAAATGAGGTAAGACAGTTAACTTTTGGAGTCCGGAATGGCTGCACCAGATTTGATCAAAAGCCTGTCTAGTGTGATAATTTTTCCTCCAATGAGAAAATCAATAAGAGCATTGGTCATCAGTGGTTGCTAACACAGTTATCCTCGTCTTTGCTGAGAGCAGTGTCAGCAGTTAGTAACTTAGCAAACCTAGTTTGCTAGCATTCAGAAATGAAAGGATTTCCTTGGCCAGAGGTGGTATCAGTGCTGAAGAGTCTTTTAGTGACTTTCTTGTGAGTTGGATAACCAGTAATGGGAATGAACTTTTGGTCAATGTAACCAGGTATGTGCATGTTACTAACAGAAATGTAAAATTTGCATTTCTGCTGTCAGAAAATGTCACTTCTGTGCACCATAGGTGACAAAATATAACAAATGCTGGTAAAATAATGGCAATAGTAGTTCCTTTTGTTCTTAGTTTTGATTGTGGTGGTTTTGTATTTGTATTTTCCAGTTAAGTGGGTTTGCACTGTCTTCGGTTTTGCTTCAGAGAGAACTATGGGTCTAAACAGTTAAGCTGGCAAAGAGGATCAAACAGCCTCTGATGGTATGTATGTTTCCATCCTGATTTATCCACTTTGTTTCTGGCAGTCTGTCAATGTAGCTGTGAATCTTCCCTACAACAGATACGGTGTTTTCCCTTTTTTAGCACTGTTTATATAGACTATCATTTTAATTATTATCCTGAGAAAGCTAAAAGAATTTTTCAGAAGCTAAAGGTATAAAAAGAAACTGTGTTTCGTTGTGGTGACTTTGCACCTTTCATTACCAACATAGTGGACATTTGATAACTTTCAGAATTTAAAAAAATTCTTTTTATACTTACTGGAGTGAAGAAGTATGGGGGAGCAGCTTTTATATTATCTTTAATATCGTTTTGTATGTAGTCTGACAGCCTTTTGTGAGAGTACCTTAGTAGTAGCTCCAGTGTTAGTTGATTTGCAGGGCAGTAGCTTTTGTGAAGGCAGGTGTGGAAATACTTCAGATCCCTGGGTGATTTTACAAAGACTGAAAACTCTTTCTTAGATTTTGCTTGATAATTGCTCCCTTTGATTTTTCTCAAGGCAGAAAAATAAATAGGTGTGTAGGGAAGTACTTTTTCATAGTTGTGTGTCTTGGAGAAACCTATGCACATAGGAACAAAACCTTGTATCTTTTATACTTGTATTATATTTGAAACATTTGGGGAAAAAAATCTATTTTGATCCTTTTTGAATGAAAGTATCTAACCTTGAAAGCTTTCTCTACATACTGAATGCTGAAAGGCAAAGTATGTTAATGCTTTTGGTTACAGATATCAAAGCACTTTTGTCTCTTTGGTTTAGTGAACGTTAAAACTTGGAGTAAAGCTGAGTTGGATGGGATACAAGATCACATATGGGATTTTTCTTTTCCCTTTCAGAGCGTTTTTGAGCCCCCGCACACTGGAAAGCCTAGTCAGAAATGTGGAGAAGGAAGAGATGAGAATACTTTTGTGGCCTTGATGTAAATGCCATGTTTTAAAGAAATTACATCATGAAAATTGCTTTCCACATCAGTATCTCTAAGGACTATTAACAGGAGCCACTCCAGACCTAGAAATACTTTGCAGTCTGTTATTGTTCGAAATATCAGTTAATTTTATCAGGTTACGAGATAAAAGGAAATTGCATCTTGACTAGTTTAACTGAGGAGATTCTGGCATTATTTGAAGCAGTTACTGATTTTGTGTGTGCCCATGAGCTGGTGGGAGAGTTGTTGCTGTTTGTCATGTAAGGCCTTGTACGGTTGGCAGTGGGGTAAAGGCCTCATCTTTCCCCAGGAAGTAAAATAAGAGGTTGGTTTTGTTCTCGGCTGCTTTTCCAGCATTTTCCTGTTTGTGTGATTGAGACGAGGTGGCCATATCCCCAGCAGTCTGCCCGTGCCTGCAGCAGGGAGGGATGGAACAGCCCTGATCTTTGTTGTCACCATTTTGGGGATCAGCGCTTGAGTGGAGCTGGTGGTTCTGTGGGTGTGCAGGCGGATACAGGTGCAGAGACAGACGCAAACCATTCTGCTCTCAGTGTGGATGCACATGCTGTATCTCCACAATTTTGTCTAGCTGTCCGCTAGCAGCATGCTTAAATGCCTCTGTAAACTTTCTGCAATGTTGTCTGCTCTTGGCAGGGTTTGTGGTGTCTGTATTTCAACCTGCTCTGAGCAGCTGATTGAGGTTTAATAATTAGAAATAGTCAGGTAGTTTAGTTTTCACCCCACAGGCATAATACTGGTTATTTAATTTGGGAGGAAAGCTCGTTCTTTTGATTCATCAGTCTCTTCTGCACAGACCTGCTGCTCTGAGCTGCGATAGCTTTTTTTATGCCCATCTTGGCCAGTTTTCTCTTAAGGTTCCAGTTTTCATTAAATACTTTGTAATTCTGGAAAGGATTCTTTGATCCAAACAGGTAGAGACAGCTGCTTTGTGGTACCATGCACTCAGATTTTTTTTTTGCAGTCCAGTCTTCTGATTCCTAGAGAAAGCTTAAGGCATATTATGTATGTGGAGTCCAGAGCCAATTTGGAACTGCTTAGGTTGCTTAATCCAGTTTGGAAAAAAGTCTCACTTCAGACAGTGTTGGATTAGCCATGATCATTGAGATTCATCTTTCCAACTAAGAAGGGTGGTGTTGGCTGGTTCTCTTTTCTGGAAAGCTTGTGTTCTTTGGGGTCTGACAAAACACTTTCAGGAGCACCTGCCTGTATAGGTATTAGTGGAGGCCTAAGCAGCTGCAAATAGGATTTGCCTGTTAGAAAAGTACAGTGGAACTCAAATCGTCAGTTATGAGACTAATTCCAGTGATGAGCAGGGCAAAGTGAGGAAGCACCATTTTTTCAGTCAGTCAATAGCTTGGATTTCTTTAACATGTCTTGGTAACTAGCAGTTTCTGGATGAATACTGCCTAAATGGAGCTCATATAAAACCTAGTTCAATATAATTGACAAATAATACGCTTTCCTCCTACATTTCTTGAGTTGGTTGGAAGGTGGGGGGATAAGGACTTAGCATGACTTCAGTGATAGTTACTTATACTCCACAGTTGATACCTGAAAGAGAAAAGCTAGCTCCTAAGATCATCTTCTTAAGTTCTTTTTCTCTGAAAGAGAATAATGAAATCTCATGTATTGTTTGGTTTTTAAAATTGTATTTATTTATCTGCACAAAAGCATTTGCTTTGCAGGAATTCTGTTTTCGTCATGTTGTCTCTCTGGTGCTGGATGAGCTGAAACTTCCTGCGTCCTGGGGAGAGCATGTACAAAAGGAATGACCTCATGGCCAATGTTATGGTCACCTCTGCCACTCCAGAGGTACAGTTCCTTGGGTTTTGTTAGCTCCTGTATCAAAATGGAAATTTTGGCTAGCTTCAATGTTCACAGGGGCCCTTTCCACTACCAGTCATGTCAGTGCTTTTTCTTATGAATGGTGCAGTATTTGACACCGAGTAATTTTAGAACACTCTGTGGTTCCAAGTGTTCACAACTTATTTTTTTATTGTTCAGGATTACTCATTTAGATTAAATAGCATTTTTGACTTGTAACTCTGTAACTTAAAGCAGCTGTTTGTTATTGAGTAAAGAGCAATGTAATGTATCATCTAAATGGAGCTAGTCAGAAATATTCCAATTCAGTTTTTTATTAAATCACATTATTCCTGAAGAAATGAAAATGGGCCACACGTGCCTGCATCTGAGCCTTAGGACAGAAATTTCAAAAGGAAGGCAAGGCACCAGTTTTTAAGACAAGACACAGTGCTATTCTAAAGTACCCTGGAACTAATATCTGGTTAAATTTCAGGATGTGTCAATTTTTCCTCATTTATAATGTTATGGATAGAGCAGCGTGATTTCCATCTACCCACTCTTCACCTTGCACATGTCATTTAAAAATTTCCATTGAATATGAATCTTCAAAATCCCAACATGTTTCCTTTTGTGTGACAGCTATTTTATCTAGTCTATAATTTTAAAAATGGCTTTCCAGAGCTGGAAATTTCGTAGAGCTAGAACTGTACATCACTGTGTTTTTTGCAGAGGAGAGTTAGTTGGAAACATGCACAAACTGTGCTGAACTAAATTTTATAATGTGGTGTCCGAAGCTTTTTGAAGTTCTTATGTGTTCTTGTAATTTCTTAATATTTTTACACATTTATTTTCTGAATTTTACATGAAATTCATAATTCTGCAGATAAGCCTACTGTTTTTTCTTTGTAGGGTAGTAGCAGTTCAGATTCTCTGGAAGGGCGAAGTTCGGATTATGCCAACAAAAGCTATGATGCAGTTGTATTTGATGTGTTGAAAGTGACTCCTGAGGAGTTTGCTGTGAGTAGAAATGTTATGTCTGCATTCAAGCTTGTATAGTATTCTGGGCTTGCAGGATATTAAACAATACATAATTATTTTTCTTAAAGTATTTTAAATTAAATTCCAGTGTTCTTGAAAAATTTCTGATCATATAAACTTGAAGAAAACAAGCATGTCCTGGGATTTAATCATTCAGTACTGACTTGACTCAGCATATTTCTTTCTCTGTAAATCCACTTGAATTTTTTCTAGTGTTTTAGAAGACCCTAGCATAGATTTAAAGGTATTAGTTATCTGCAGTCTGATTTTTTTTTTTTTTTTTTAAATTGAAACCACAAATACTCATCTTTTGTGCTGAGAGATCACTTTCTCAAAAAGCTCAGTTTTTTAAAAGCAGGAAAGCTTGTAGAGAGGAAACAATTTGCATTCCTTACTAGCAACTTTTCAGGACTAAACTGAAAGCAGAACTGCAGTTTTGGCAAGAGTCCAGCACAGTTCTTGTGCTTGGCCCCCTGTTTTTAATTTACATGTTACTTTGCTGGGGCATGGGAATGAGCGAGGATGAAACCTATTGAACCAAATTCAATGTTTTCATCAATATTCTGGGCACCAAAATGATATTTTCTTCATTTGGTATAACATCGTCTAATACCCATTCACAAAAAAAGTCTTGGAGATATGTCTACATTATTCCTATAAGTTTGTGACTTTGGAACACATCCTGATGATTCTTTTTCAACAGTAATGCAGAGTATGCCGGTGAGAGCTGTTGTAGGTAAAAATATAAATGTAGACAGTTGGCAAATCTGCATCAACTCAGTTGAAAAACTGGCCTGATGCTTTTTATTCCTATTCATTGAAGCTTGGATGATCCATGGCCAAGGACTACC
Organism: Jacana jacana; assembly: GCA_013400555.1. Lineage (NCBI taxonomy): Eukaryota > Metazoa > Chordata > Aves > Charadriiformes > Jacanidae > Jacana > Jacana jacana. The sequence continues at coordinate 21,558 of VZTM01041549.1, read as the reverse complement.
TTCAGAAATGAGCAGAGCCGCAATTTAGACAGGTCTGTAAAACCACACAAAAAGAGACATGTCTGATTTTACCAGAGGAGACTGAATATTTAGTCCAAAGACAGCCCGCAGAATCACAGAATGATACGGGGTTGGAAGGGACCTCTGAAGATCATCTAGTCCAACCTCCCTGCCAGAGCAGGTCCCCCTAGAGCAGGCTGAGCAGCAGCTTGTCCAGGCGGGTTTGGAATGTCTCCAGAGACGGGGACTCGACCACCCCTTTGGGCAGCTCAGAACCTAGCATTCACATAAGTGTGGTCTAGGGGAGAAGGTGGCAGTGTGGTTTGTTGTTACTAAAGGGCAGAGGTAAGCACACAATTGCTAGCTCTTTGCCTTACATTGTTTTAAACCTCCTCTTTGTTGCAGAGCCAGATTACCTTGATGGATATGCCAGTGTTTAAAGCGATACAGCCTGAGGTAGGTTTTCTTAGACTAGCTATATCTTTGGAATTCAGTGCCTGAGGAAATGTAACCGTTTAAATCATGCTTTTTTATTCAAAAAATATCAAATTCTTGTGCTGCACTAATATTCTTCTAGGTTTATTCCATGTTTGCTCTGTGAATCTGTAACACAGCCTGATTTACTTTGATTTGTCATCTATTGCCAAATAATGTTGTGTTTTCAGCTTCTGCTAGAATAGAGTTCTGTGTATAAGTAGCAGTTGCCATAAACTAGTAGTTTTTAACTGGATTTTCTGCCTTCCATTTTATTGGAATTTCCAATATAATTTGTTGGCCAAAAATGAACAGCTATTACTATTCTGAAACTCTGCCAGCTATGGGACTAGGTTTTAAAGCAAGAGTTTTAAAGTCTGTGTTTTTGTCAGCTACTTGCCCCTTGTTATTAGGTAAGTTAGGTTAAGAAAAAGGTTGAAACTTTCTGGTGGGGTCAAATATTAATGTATAATCTGTAACTGTCTGCCTTGGAGGCCTTGTAGACCTCTCAATTTGGTTGGTGTATTTGTAGTTCTGTGTCCATAAGCCTGGGCACCTGTTGGCAAAGAGCTATTACTAAAACATACATTTGCATGTTACTTTGCATGAGTTCAGTCAGAGGATGTTTGAGTAACAATTCTTTGTTCTCACACAGAAGTATCTATACATACATTCTAGATGTCTATGTAATTTTATTTAGGGTCGGGTTTTGGTTTTTTCCAAAGTCCTGGGAGTTGCTATCTCAGCAAATTACAGGATTTTCTTGTACACTTGGTTGGAAAGTTTCTTGTGACTGTGCATTGAGGAAATTGCCTGCATCCTTCCATTCAAAAAGATGAATTGTAATTCTAGAACATGGTATATTTTAGCAGTATAAAAGAAATTCAGCAGGCACATGTTGGATCACTTAACTGTTATCAATCTTCCTATTCAGTCCAAATTTTAAACCTAGTTAAATGATTTTACCATGCAGAAGAGTTTGCATTGTGGCTTGCTAGCCTTCTGGCAACTGGTTAATATCCTTAGGCTGCTGAACTCTTCCACTTTTCTGACAAATGTAAATTTTGCCGTCCCTAGAAGAGTGACTGAGATTTTTCCACATATAATTTCTGGACACTCAAGACCAGACACGTACCAGTCATTTGGAGGATCAGTGTCTTGACAGGTGCAAATTGGCATTTTTATCTGCAGAAGGCTTAACTGCTGGAAGATTGGCATACAGAATACGTTTGGAACTGGAAATGCTTTTCCAAGTGCTGAGACAGGACCTCCGCTCCTCGAGAGTGTGTTCCATTTATCAGAATGTACAAAGAGCTTCTCAAAGGCAGGATTCTCTTTGGGTGACTCTCTGCCTTTTCATGTGGTGTCTAAGGTTAATAGTGTATTTGGAAAGTTGAACAGTATTTTGATTGAAACTGAATTCTGTGATTCTCAAAACAGAAGAGTGCCTTAGAACTGGTGTTAGGGAGAACTCATTTGTAGTATGTATGTTTATATCTACCGTTCTATGATTTGTCAGATCTGACTTTAAAGACTGGATAGATATGTGATAACATGAATCTGCAGCTAAAAAGGGCCAGGCTGTCTAAATATATTTGGAACTGTCTGAAATAACTATTGGAAAATGGACACTTTTTTCTGGCCAGATTAAATTTGTATTTTTAATTCTGAATTTCTTTTGATGCATAATTTAATATAGTTTATTTAAGGAGAAAATAATTAATCTGCTTTTTAGCTTTGCTGTTTACTTTGTACTTCCTACAGGGATTTCTGTTCTGCAGTTTACATGAAAGATTATGTTTTGTCATAAAGCACTGGGATTTTATTAATGCATTGAAATTGATTAGTTGCGGTTATGGGTATACTGCAGAATTTGTAATACTTCTTACTGTTTTGAACTGGGTTGGTTTTGAAGCAGTCACTGCAATGAAAGAGTGTTTAAAAACTTGTTCCATATACTGTTACTGAGCCTACTCACAGCTACTGACAGCTTTTTGCTTTATTAGCAAAGTACTGATCTATTTTTTTAAGTACACGCCACATTTAAGTCAAGTCTGGCTAAACTCTTATGGCTTAAAAAACAGCCAAAAAAATTATCAAACCCCAAAATAAAATGAAGAATTCTGACTCCAGCCTTCTGACCAGAAGGCCTTCAGACTTAAAGCTGTTACTGTCCAGCCTTTTTCAAATGATAGATTCTCTTGGGCTGAGTATCATGTAGTGGACATTTCAGGCTTTTTAAAATTAGTTTGTAACTACTGTAAACAGTAACATTACAGTTCCAAAATTGTGTTCTTCAAATGCTTGAGGTCTCACGTTATAATTAAAAATAAATTAGAGGCTGAATATGCCAAACTATGGTGTATTCGTGGAAGTTTTACTGCTGTAATACTGAGGATGACATTCAGGAATAATACTTAGGTTACCATCTTTAGTTTGGCAGCTCAGTTTTGTACTTCTAATATTGCATAGTGATATGTAGTAAGATTTAAGATTTAGCTTCAGTTTTGAACCAGGTAAGATTATATATTAGCAAAGTCTCTGCTCCTGTGTCTGTCAATTTGCTGATATGAGGGAACCCTGGGCCAAAATAATCAACGCAGAGCGGAAGTTCAGAGACATCAGTTGTGGCTGATCCCTTAGTCTCTCTGCATCTGAATATTAATAATGATGTCTGTGTGAGGAGAATATATGAATCACATCGTTCATGTGCACCAGGAAAACACAGAAGTGTTTCTTTTAGACTAGTTGTCGTTGAATTGGTGCCTTGGATTGATTTTAGCAGTTATCTGAGATGTTTCTGTCATGTATTGGTTTTTATACTTTTAAATATTTTTAAGCATTACTGATTTCTAAGGTGATTTTCAAATGTGTTTCCTAGGAACTAGCTAGCTGTGGATGGAATAAAAAAGAAAAACATATCCTTGCACCAAATGTTGTTGCCTTTACTAGGAGGTTTAACCAGGTAAATTATTTGATTACTGTGATGAGCAGGTACTGTTTGACGGTTGCTGTTGAGTATAAAGTTAAATAAAATTACTCATGTGAATTAGAATTTAAGAATATTTTCCTGAATTAAGACTAAGATTTTTAAATGGTACCTCCCGTTTTAACTTGCTTTGTCCACATTTTTATGTTGTTCCTCTAGACTATTGGTTCCTAAGTATTTGTTCCTAGTAATTTTTGCTGATGTGTCATGGTACAGCATTAGCAATTCTTTTCCTTCTTTTTCAGTGTTCAGTGTTTCATTCAGACATTTTATCTAAGAAAGTCTCTTCTTTTCTTTTTTATTTTTTTTGTAAATAAAATCAGTTATATGTGTTTACTTTGTAGGTCAGTTTTTGGGTTGTACGAGAAATATTAACAGCACAGACCTTAAAAATAAGGGCAGAAATATTGAGCCATTTTGTGAAAATAGCTAAAGTAAGTACAAATTTCTTGTATTGTCATTCAAAATCTTACTTCCTTTTTGTTTCTACACTACTTCTATGAATCATTGTTGAATTACAGAGGATAATGTTCTTTTTTAGCATATGTGTGCTGTGTTATATACCAGATGAATAAGATAAAGGTATGATATCTGTTGTTTTGACTTGATTAAATAGAACTACCCAGTTCAGTGCAACTCATCTTGTGCCTTTGTCTAAGTTTAAAAGTGGTCTGGTTTGTCTTGCTGATGGCCAGCTTTGTATTGCCAGCACTAAACATAGTTGTTCTGGTTTGAGGTAAAACAGAACAAATTTTCTTTTCAGTAATTTTACTTTCCAGTTATTTTACTTTTCATTTAAGCCTCTTCTAACTGACTGAAATTAATAGCACATTTTTCAGACAGTGTCCACTTCCAGAAGGTAAGGTCTGGTGCTTATAGTTAATACCATGGGATGGTTGTGCAGAGAGGCTCCTGCTCATATTTACAGCTACAACAACCAAGTCTTTGTTATTTGCACCGTTGGAGGGTTGGGAGTGGAGCATAGAGGGGTGGCCCCCATGGGGAGGAGTGGACAGGAGAGGTGGCTCCAAACTGGCACCCATGGTGTCCCATCCCGGAATCACAGAACTCACAGTGCTGCCGGTGATGCGATTGTCATCCTGGGAGCTTGATACGGGTTTTGTATATATTGTATATGGTTCATTATTTTCTTCTTTAAAGAAGAAAATATAATAATATCAATATTTCATTGAAGTAGTTTTAGTTTTCTTTTCAACCCCTAAGTCTCTTCCTTATTTTGTCTCCCTTCTCTCCTGGGAAGGGAGAGGTTAACGAGAACATCTGTCATTCCTTTACTACCCAGCCCAGCCCAAACCATGACAGCTGTAAACTGTTCTGTTTTTTGTCTCTCCCCATTTAAATTTATCTTTTATGACAAGAAATCTCCTGCTTCTAAAACAACTACTGTGAAACTTGTATTTTTACTTGTAATATGTAGTTGCTGGTAGAAAGTACCACTGTTAAAAGTCAGTTCATAGAATAGAATCATAGAATCATTTAGGTTGGAAGAGACCCCTGGGATCATCAAGTCCAACCATCAGCCCTACTCTACAAGTTCTCCCCTACACCAGATCCCTCAACACCACATCTAATCTGCTCTTAAACACAGTCAGGGAGGGTGACTCCACCACCTCCCTGGGCAGCTGATTCCACTGACTGACCACTCTCTCAGTGAAAAATTTTTTCCTAATGTCCAGCCTAACCCTACCCTGCTGCAGCTTGCAGCCATTCCCTCTTGTCCTGTCGCTCATTGCCCGTGAGTAGAGACCAGCACCAATATCTCTACAGTGCCCTTTCAAGCAGTTGTAGAGAGGGATGAGGTCTCCCCTCAGCCTCCTCTTCCTCAGACTAAACAACCCCAACTCCCTCAATCGATCCTCATAAGCC
>VZTM01041549.1:963-15553 GCA_013400555.1 Jacana jacana | reverse complement strand
GAAGATGATGGAGAGAGGCTTGGCCAGCACGTCTGCCATCTCTTTCAGTACTCTTGGGTGTAACCCATCCGGTCCCATAGACTTGTGTGCATCTAGGCGGCATAGCAGGTCACTGATCACTTCCTCATTAATGGTGATGTCCCCATTCTGGTTCCCCTCCCTGTGTCCCTGCCCCTGTGGCCGAGTCTCCAGGGAACAGCCGGTTCCACTGTTAAAGACTGAGGCAAAGTATGCATTGAGCACCTCAGCCTTTTCCTTATCATTTGTAACCTTGTTCCCTTCTGTATCCAATAAGGGAGGAAGATTTTCCCTCACCCTCCTTTTGTTGTTAATGTACTTGTAAAACAATTTTTTATTGTCCTTAACAGCTGAAGCTGGGTTGAGCTCCAGCTGTGCTTTGGCTTTCCTAACTTTCTCCCTGCATATCCTCACTACATCCCTGTAGGCTTTGCCAGAGACCTCCCCTCAAAAAGTTATTTTAGTGAGCTTGAGCACTGTATTTTACAAGTCATTCTTAACTTCTTAAAGGATATATTTATTTGAAAAAATATTTTTCTATTTCACCACCTGTGGTCATTTTCTTTTGTATGACCCTCTGTGACACTAACATTAGGAAGAAGACAACACTTTGATCAAAAGCCTGAGTGCCAATCTTGTCTGTGTGAAATTGCATGTCTGTGTGTAGGTCATTAGAATAATATTTTCCATGAAATAAAGAATAAAGTTTTTTTGGTATTGTGAATATTTCCAGTCAGTTTCCGTAGCATTTTTGTGCTTATGCAGTAGAGGAAGTATCTGAGTAAGTTCCTGGCACAAATGCATAGTCCCAAGTTTTAGGAGAGTGGTCAACTTGGAGGTGGTAGGTTGTTATTTTGAAATAAGAGAGGTTTTCTTTTTTCCCTGCAAAAAGGAAAACAGTGCCCTCTTTATGTTCCTCCTTTTTTTTTTTATTTCCCCCTTCCTTCTCTTCCCTCAATAAAATCCAGATCTTCCTCAAATGCTCCTAAGCCATGAGTAAATCAATCACTCAAAGTTCGATCCAGCCTCTCTTTAAGATTTTTGAAGAAGCAACATGACAACAGTTCTCGTTTTCCTATCTTTCTGGAACTATGTTGTAGGAAACTTTATCATCTAAGTCAGCTATATTCTGAAGTAGTATCTCTATTAAGTGTTTCTGAGTAATTGTCAACACAGTGAATTTAAAGTACATTGCAGTGAGAAAAATATATCCTGTAAAACAGATTACAAAATAAAAAGTTATATTCTCTCAGAAAGGGTCATCAGCATCTTTGGTTGATGTTCTTGGTTTGATTAAATTTTTAATTTCCACAATTATGCTAATTCTCAAGAATAACACATCAATGTTTTCATATTTCCTGTTCCTTGAAGGAACAGCCTTAGAAAATAACAAATTCAAATTAAATACAGTTTGCATTCTCACAACTGAAACACCTATTGTTTTGAGGGGTGTATTTGGAAAAATTGCAACTTTTAAAGTGGTCTTAAGAATTTTGCACATTGACAGGATTGGATAAGGTGGTCTGTAGTCATTGGTGAAAATTTTTTTAGTTTATTAATGAACAAAAAATGTATTTTAGTAATGCAGCTTTGAGATTAATCAATCCTGCTCCCCTTTTCAATATGCTAAAAGTTATTATTCCCTTTTTTCAGAAGCTTTTAGAACTGAATAACCTTCATTCTCTTATGTCCGTGGTGTCGGCGCTGCAAAGCGCGCCTATCTTCAGACTGACCAAAACCTGGGCTGTAAGTTACTCCTTAACTATTGTCTCTTCTGTCTTATTTGAATTCTGAGAGTTTCTGAACTTCTCTGCATTGTCAAACTGAATGCTCTGGAAGAAGATTCTTCCAGATCCTTGGTTTTGTGGTGCCATCATGGCCGAAGTAGTGATCTGTTCTGTGAAAGCATATTTTTAAACAATTTTTTTTTTTCTTGTAAGAGCTTCCTGTTTTCCCGTCTGTTCTAGACCCCACTGATGAAATGCTCGAGCAGACTTCAGTTGATAAGTAACCTTAGATAGAAGACTCACGTGTAGTGAGTGCATCAGTATCCCATTATTCAAGTTATTTATAGATTGCCTGAAAGGAAAGGAAAGAAAAACACCTATTACAAATACAGAAGCATTCGTTTTGTATTATTCTACATCATGTTCCAGTTTGCATTTATTTTAGAAATTAAAAGCATTGATCATTTCATTTTCAGAAATTTGGTCTCTTGAGGGCAGGATTTCTCATTTAAATTTAGTGTAAAATTTTCTGTTTCTTTTAAGTGGAATATACAATTGTAATGTAGTCCTGCTGTATGTAACCTTTAAATATACAAAGGATTATCTAATTATCATTAATTTAGTATTCTACCTAATATGGTTCTCATTAACTATTCAGAACTGATAAATAAAGATAGCTATACAGCACGCTTTCACCCAAGTCTATTATGTCTTTAAAATGCCTGTAACTTCTTTATGGTGTGATTGCTTGGAATTGTGCTATAGTCTAACAAAAATCTAAATGCCTGCTATTTTGAGCAACTTGATGAAGTTGGAACTGAAATAGGCAAAATCATTCAGGTATGAAACTGTGTGAATAATTGATTGCAGGAGGTAGACTAGAAAGGTAAAAGGCTCTCTGTAGGCACAGTGGTTCAGAAATCCAATGCAGTGCAGAGTTAGGGCCTCAAGGAATTCTCATGGCTGTTCAGAAAGAAAACAGCAAAACCGTTCTAAAATCTTTTCGCTCTTGTGCCTCGTGTGTTACTTTTTATTATCTGCTGCTGTTTGACTGGTGTGGTGCATGCTGTTGCAGAGGTGTGAAGGGCCCCAGGGCTCCCATTTACAGTGCTGCTTCACTCCATGACTCCCGTCAAGCCCATCCTGAATGAAGCAGTTAACTCATGCAAATCCATTGCAGTATTTGTTAAGGGGCAGAGTGGCAGTTCTCTAGAAATGGAAGAGCTGGGCTTGTGAGCTCTCTAGTACAGGAGCTGGAATTTTTCAGAGGAAGATGTGTAGTAAGAAAAGTGCTGTGGAGCAGCTGTCTGTTGCCAGAAAGCACAACTGCACAGTGCCATAAATCTCCACTCATTCTGACTCGGTGGGCTTTTAGAATGATGTAAAAAATGTTGCTGGTTCCAAGATGGCTGAAGTGGGGAATGTGTTTCCATAGCTACAGTTGGCGTATTTTGGGTTTACTTTACAGTCTTCTGTCACTATAGGATCTTCTGCATTGCTAAATATTTTTTTTATTTTCTCTAGGAAGTCCAGTAATAAAAAACAGAGATTTGAGTTTCATAGTGATTTCCCTTATACTTTTTTCCAAAAAATTGTTATACTTTTAATAAGGCACTGTTGAAATGGCACAATATGCATTTATGTAGAGCATTTTTCATTGCTATTTCTACTTTCAAATTCAAGAGGATTTTTAGCAATTCTGATAAACTATGGGGATGTTGGTGATTGTGTAATAACATGTTTTTCCTCTAAAAATTTACTATTACTGAGGTTGTTCAAAACTCTGAGGCAGTGATATGTGGATCCTTAATTAACTACTCAGAAATAGTAATCATATTTGTACATAGCCTAAGACTTACTCTGAATTGCTTTTAGTTCTTTTCTTTCTTAACAGGTAACACAATTACAAATACTAAAGTTTTATGATCTGCATTTTTTTTCCTGTACAGCTTTTGAATCGCAAAGACAAGACCACCTTTGAAAAGTTAGACTATTTACTGTCTAAGGAAGATAATTATAAGAGGACACGGGAGTATATCAGAAGCTTAAAAATGGTTCCTACTATTCCATATTTAGGTGAGTATGTACAATTACCTTATTTATCTCTAGCTCATTTTGACTGGCAAGCACTAATGCATGCCTGGAGAGCACTACATATAGAGGATATGGTTCACTTAATTTAATATTTAGAAAAATTAGGTCTGGTGGAGTTTTTTTTTTAAGCTATATACTGTCAAGGATCTGTGATGTTGTGTGAATTTTTAAGAGCATTGTGTTTCAGAAGTGTCTTTGAGTACAGCATGATTTAAGATCTTGTTCCTGTAGCTTTCATTTTTGCTGGACTGCTTTTTCAGATACCTCATAGCCTGGTATCTCTAAGCTGCAGTTGTTGGTTTGTGTTGGTTTCTTGTAAGTCCTTTGAAAAAAGATACAAACTGAACAGTCACTTCAGATGATTGACTTCTCCTTTCAGAAAGAAAATTTCCATGCATATTCAGAGACATGCTATATCGTTTCCCCAGTGGCTCTTTTAACTTGCAATTCCTGCCCATTACTGAACTACACTAGCATTCCAGAGGGACATTTAAAAAAACCTGATTCCTGTTAAACAAGGAACATTCAGACTCAGTAATGTCTTTCTAGTGATGTGTTTTTTTAAAAGAAAAAGTTAATCTAAGAAGTATTTAACCATGTCTTCTGAAAGTGATAGAATGGAAAAAAATAAGATAATTTATTGTAATTATTTTCTAGTGCCCGAGAAAAGGCAAATATAGTGCTTTTTCTATAGCAGTCCACATATGCAAAGCACGGTCCCGGTGAAGTAATTGTTTTGAACATCCTGTAAACGCAATTTCCAGAAAAAATCTCTTATAAAAAAATCAAACTAAGCCTGGAATTTCCATCGCAGATAGTCAGAACAAGTCACTAATGTTTGACAAAGTTATAAGCAATAAAATACACCATAAAGAGATGTTTTAAACCATTGGTATAACTGCAAACTGCACTTCTAATGCAACTTTTTTTTCATCATCTAATATCACGTGGCTTGTGCTTCAGCCACATGAACTCCACACAATCAAATGTGAAATACACCTTTACGTAGTGTGTAGGAATGACTCTTATTCCTGATATAGGCATTCCAGTCAATGATCTTCAATTACAGCCACACATATGAGCAGAAAATGTAAGTATTCTAGGAATGATGCATAACAGTTCTTAGAGAGCCATGTTGTATTCCTAGGAGGCTTTTCATCACTGTGATACTTCTTACTTAGCATAAGCAGACCTGACATGTTCATAGAATTAAAAAAAAGAAAAAAAATGAGAAAAACTCCTTACTTTTTGCATTGGCTTCATAGGCTTTTTAGCACCACAAGCTTATTTGTAGTTGTGAAGTATCCAAAGGACTACAAAACCCCCCTAACCCTTTATGTGGACGTGTAAGCACTCAAACCAATCGGTACCTTCGTCTAGTTTTCACTAAGCTTTTTAGAATCTTCCTCCCTTTGGCTTTTTTGTTGTTTGTTCTGTTGATGATGATATGTTGATGCATATGCTTTAGAAGAAATCCATGGCATGTGGAATTGTGTTTAAGTGGTTTGGAGATAGTTTGCTTGGGATTTTTGTACGTCACATCCCCCCGAAACAAGAAGTATAGATCCATAAAAGTAAAATCCTTTCCAAATTGTCATTTGCAGACCTACTTTTGTTTTTTACCAAGAGACTGTTAGAGAAGTAAAAATATGCACCAAGCTTTGTTCACAAATGTGTTGTCATAGCCTGATTTAAAAGCTAAAAATGCAGTTTATTAGGTGAGGATGTAGAGAATGTGAATAATTGCTGGGAATGTTTTACTTGCTGTATTTGTATTTATGAAGTGAAAGGCTGGCATAAATTCAGGACTGTAAAATTTTGATGCATTTATATATTAATTGTATGCAGCTGTCCTGCCAGTTAGTCTATTAAGCTGTCTTCATCCTTCTTTGAAGGAATGAATTTTGAGTTCAGGCTCGGTTTGCTTCTGGTCAAGGTTAAAATCATAAAATGCTGTAGTTTTTTCTGCTAATCCTCTTTTCAAGGTTGTTTGTATAGGTCTGAAAAAGCTATGTCTACGTGATATACCAGAGCTCACTTCCATTTATTTCAAGCATGTTCAAAATTGTCATCTGGACACACTTCCCGTATTGTGCAACCTCTCTGCGTTCAGCCTTCCTTCACGACAGAGGTTTTGCTACTGCTTACAGTTGATGGTTGCTTTTGTACGGGTTTTGTGTTTATGTAACTTTTTGTCTGGGCTTTTTTTGGCTGAAGAATAGAAGGTCAGCCCCCAACCTGTACTGGCGCATGCGGTTATTCGTCCCCAGGTGCAGCACCCTATACTTGCCCTTGTTGAATTTCATCAGGTTCCTCTCTGCCCAACTCTACAGCCTGTCCAGGTCTCACTGGATGGTGACACAGCCTTCTGGTGTGTCAGCCACCCCTCCCAGTTTTGTATTATCAGGGTACATTCCATCCCTTCATCCAGGTCACTGATGAAAATATTGAAGACGACTTGACCTAGTACTGACCTTTGGGGGACCCCACTTGTTACAGACCTCCAACTAGATTCTGTGTCACTGATCACAACCCTCTGAGCTCTATCTTTCAGCCAGTTTTCAATCCACCTCACTGTCCATTCATCTAATCCACATTTCCTAAGCTTACCTATGAGGATGCTGTGGGAGATTGTGTCAAAAGCCTTGCTGAAGTCAAGGTAGAGAACATCCACCGCCCTTCCCTCATCTATCCGTTCAGTCATGCCATTGTAGAAGGCCATCAGGTTAGTCAGTCATGATTTCCCCTGGGTAAATCTGTATTGACTACTTCTCTAGCCAACATAATGTTGTATGGAAATGTATCTGTCCACGGGTTATGTGTTGTGCCAGGATGTGCTGGGTAGATGTTACCAGGGGTGGAGTATGAGTGTTACCTAAGGATATTGCTGTCCTAAAGTATTTTCAGGAAGGTTTGATTATTTTATTACAGACATGAAACACGTTGAATGTGCATACACACCGTGCACACTAAAGAGCTCCTGTGTGACGACTCTAAGTTCACTCAGAGGCAGTGTGAGTCTACTAATGTGTGCTTTCTTCTCACAAAAGTAGTGGTTTGTTGTAGATGCCTGGAGAGGGACTCTTTGTCAGGAAGTGTAGTGACAGGACAAGGGGTAACAGCTTTAACTTGGAAGAAGGGAGATTTAGATCAGATACCAAAAAGAAATTCTTTGCTGTGAGGGTGCTGAGACCCTGGAACAGGTTGCCTAGGGAAGTTGTGGCTGCCCCATCCCTGGAGGGGTTCAAGGCCAGGCTGGACGGTGCTTGGAGCAACCTGCTGAGAGGTGTCCCTGCCCAGGACAGGGGAGTTGGAACTTGATGATCTTTAAGGTCCCTTCCAACTCTAACCATTCTAGGATTTTGTGTCAGCAGGTGTTTTGCTGCTTAAATGGTACAATCCTAATTGTTAGAGCACTGCAGCCGGGCTGTGGATGCATGTAATATTTCTTACCTAAAACGTAATTGTTTCCAGGAGTCCAGTAGATAAAACATTGGAAGATGAAGCTTGCATACTGTTTTGAAAATCTTGTGGTTTTCATATGACCTACATAAAGTTCTTCCTCCTTGAGATATGTGGAAATTTATTATTTTTCTCAGTTGAAAATTGCTTTGCTTTAGATACTGCAATATTTAGACACTTCACACACATTAATAGTAGTTGGCATATCAGAGTTGACTTGAGTAATGAATCACTGGTGTGAAATTGTCTACTCTGTGCTATGATTAATCTGAACCGAAACAGGATGAAGTCTGAACATGTCAAAATAACACTTGTTGCTTTATTAAAGGATTACAACATTACAGGGGTAATTAATATATTAAAAACCCTACGTTCAGTTATATACAACACATGCTACATGGCACGTCAGTTTAATGCACATCAAACTGTAGTAAAGAGGTGATGAGGTAATAAGGGAAAAAGTGTGCAAGCCTACGCACACAAGAGCACAGTATCTTACAGGCTACTGAAAAATATATTGAACTTCTAGAGGCTTTTGCTCTCCCTCTTATTAATGCATTCTTTATTTTCTTTATTCATTATATTATTGCATTCTTTAACTTACATTTTTCATAATAGTTGCTGTTTTGAAATGGGGTTGCAACAATCTGTTCTAGAAACTTACCTCAGAAGAATATTAGAATTACCACAGTCAGTATTTCATAATTGAGACTGACCTCTAAATATAGATGAGTAAACCTATTTAATAATTTGACAGTAATATGTTATAATTGTGAAATATGGTAAATACAACTTCTCTTGGCTACAGGTAACTTCTTTATATGGTTTTCATCTACTGGCTAAGGGTATTAAGTAGCTTATGTATTGGTATCCATCATTTGCCTGCAAAGTTGGATAGTCCCTTTACCTTATAGCCAATCTTTCTGATTACAGAGGCTACACAGCAGGTAATGACTGAAGTCAGGTACAAAATACTGTGGCAGTTGTAGTGTAGTATAACATGTTGGCTATACAGCCCATTATATGTTTTAGATATGGATTATTTTCCATATACAAGTAGCTACTTTTTTTTGGTAAGAAAAATCATTAGTGTTTTTAATCTAAAATACTTGAATCAAATGTGAATTCTAATTTATAGGAGCAGATTATTAAAATATTCAGAGTGAAGGGGAAAGACTGAGTTACTCGCTACAGTCATTGAGTATCTGCACTCAAAATCAAATTATATAGTACTAACTTTGTTCATGGCAGTTAACAAAGATTAAATTAGAATTATCACACTGATGTACAGTATACCAGCTACACAGTTCAAAGGATCTGATTTCCTGTGTCAAATGATTGCTCCTAACAATAATAATAATAAAACTCTTGCTGTACAGTTTGTAATATTTCCTGTATTTGAGAATATTTATACATAACATACAAAAATGTTTGAATGTTGTGGCAGTATTTTTACCATCCAAACTTAATTTACAGGGAATAAAACCCAGAAAGCTTATCTACAGTCCATCTAAACTGCCAGTTCTAGTAGGCGTAATATAACTACTTTTAGTACCAAGAGGTGTTCTGAATGCTACGTCATTTCAGCTCCTTTATTTCTTCAGATTTTTTTTTCCTGGAATGATTCTTGAAAATACAATATACAAGCCCTCACATCTCAGCAATAAATGTACAGTATCTTACATTCCTCATTTTCGAAAAGATAACTCCAGATAATAACATCATAGCTTTATGTGATTTTTAGAACAAGAAAGCAAACCAAGAGAAGAATTATTTCAGTGGAATGTGTTGGGATTAGGTCTTATCATCATAACGACTTTCTTTAGTGAGTATGACCCTCCCCGGAATTCAGCCCAGTACACACCATCCTGATACCGACTGCGGTAGTGTCCTCCACGGTACCAAACCCCGTTGAGATTTGAATGAGCACATGCATTGTACCACCATCCTCCCTTCTGGTAATGAGCACAGTTACCTGCAAAAGAAAGCACCAGCTCAGTGTTAGGAGTAAATGAAAAACCCTACAGAAAGCAAGCTAAGCATGAAACAGTGTAATGTTTTTAGCTGTGCTTAACGTGTAGATGGCATGTGGTATCAGGTGTATTGCGCTTCTTCAGGATCCAGCTGTGTGGTTAGGTTCCACAGATAGCCTCATTAGTGTTACTCTCCCTTGCTGGAAAAATTTTTGCATTACTGTCTCATACAACCCTCTGTAGCATATTTTACAGTTTAGTGTAAATGATAAATATTTCAATGAGAATTTTTGTTTCAGTGTTGGTACATATATAGGTTGGTACATCAGTTCATGCTTCATAACTGACAAATTGCTAAAAATGCAGTTTCTTTGTGTGTGTGTATCACCACAAATGTTTTTCCCTTTTAAAAAAAGAAGGGAAAAAAGGGAGAGGGAAAGAGCAAAAAGCAAGGCAACTGAAAGGGCCCCTGTTACCTGTGTATGCATCGTGGTCCCGATCCAGCGTGGTGAACTGTTTGCCGTTGTGCCAAGTGAAGGAATCTCCCGCGTTGCCATTGTAGCGTCCCAGTCTCAACTTGTAATACTCGCTTTCCGCCTCCAGTCTGAAGCTGGCGTACTCTGCAAACACTTTGCGACCTGACCAGTCTTCCATTGTTATGAGCAGTTTGTAGTTGCCTTGATTTGTTAACCAATAAATATTTTCTAATCCGAGCCAGTATTCTCCATCTATATTACCGAATCCTTGCTGTGAAGGAAGCAAGAGAAGCGTGTTAATATTGTGCATCTGTTTTAGTGGTAAATCTGAGCACATTCGTAAGTAGAAAACCTCAATAACTTATTTTATATAGTCTTCCTTTTCTGGAAGGGTAAACACATAACTTCCTTTTCAAGTAAGCTGTGGGTCAGACCGTAAAATCACCCTTTAAATTAAATTTATCAATAATTTTTAGAGGGTAAAAAACATTAAACTGCTTGCTTGTCCTAACCTTGTATGTCTCCCAGTTCCTGAAAAAGTTGACAGACCCATCCAGCCGTCTCTGAATGACCGTCCAGCCACCAGGGTCGTGCCGTTGGTCACACCAGACCTGCATCAGTCGGTTTGTGTTTTCTGGTTTTACAAGATAGATGGAGCTTGTATCATGGCCATCTTCTAGTGCTTGTAGACAGTCTCTCCAGGGCCCTGCATCAAAACAGAAGGACCACATATCAAAATGCATTTGAGGATATCTTCAATGCAGGGCAGTATTTGAATGGGTAGCATTTCACAGTAGATTTGCCTCATGCATTTGTTTTTCCTCTTACTGAAGGTACAGTGTCCACTAGAGGTTTTCAAACAGCTTCATTTGTTGTAACTTAATTTCTGGAACCTTTCATAATGAATTCACAATGATTCTTGAAAATACACTATACAAGCCCTCACATCTCAGCAATAAATGTAGTTTTAAAGGTAGGTTTGGGGATTTTTTTGCTATTTATTTCATTTAAGGTAACTGCACTTATGACATTGATTATGTTCAAGGAAACTAAATAATAAAAACTCTTTAGAAAAGTATCAATATTAATAATTTCCTTTTGAAAACAAAACGGTAGGTTTTACTTTGATTCTGTCTTTGAGAAATTCAGCTTTTTAGATCTAGAAAAATGTCATTGGCATGGATATTAACAGTGTAGACAGCACCGTAAATTAAGAATATAGGTGTTACTGTTTTCACCTTAATAAATGATAACACAAAACAGAAATGAAGATTTGTAATACAGAGTGTCTGCTTATATAGTGAGAGAAATTGTAGCTAAACAGAAAGATCTTTAAAATGCTTTGCATTTACAGAAATTACAGATAATGCCCTCCTGTTTTCAGAAGGAGAGTGCATTTTTCATTGAGCTTGGTAGAATCCATAAAGAGCTTACTCTTTTTGAAAGTATCAACATTTGTGATTTTTACAAATAATTTCTCGAAGAGGAAGCTAGTTAGATTGCATTTTAATGAGTCTAAGAGATTTAGTTCTAAAGGGTTCGGGAGTCTGTTGGGACGTGCAGACAGATTCGCCCAGCTTTGCTGCTGTCCCTCATATCTTATCAGAAGAGTGGAGTCAACCAGAATCCTCAGGACTGGGGACCCTTGACTGACTTGCACACATGCACCGTGAAGGAGGAAGGCTTATCCCATCTTCTCCTGAGGAGAATTACTGAAGCATAGGGTGCTATCAAGAGTACCTTCTCTTTTAAATTATTTCATCTACCTGTTTCACAGTTCACTGTCCAACACTGGTAGCGGTAGAGCCATTACCAGTAAATGAGTTAGCGATAAATTAGTTTTGTAGAAGCAAACTCAGTGTGAGTAACTAGCTACAGTGTGAGTACAGCACAGTAGTAACTGTACCATACTCTACAGCACGAGCCCTCCGTTTCACTTGTGGCTAACTTCAGATTTCTGGCAATTTAGATGTCGAAGGGTGGAAGAAGACAAGTGTAAAGAATGTTGGTAATTTAAATAGCTCTTTTTATTTTAGGACAATGTGTATGTAGTGGCACTTACTAAAACCAAAGATGAGCATGTCAGTTCAAAGTCATCATTACTGAAGAAATTATTAAGATAGGCAAGTACAGATCTTTGATCTTGTCTTCATAAAAATAAATGTATAGCAGTATATGATGTAGTGTTTACAGCTTTCTAATCCTGCAGTTTCTTTCTAGGCCACATGGCAACAGTGCTCTACTGCACAATTCTTTTCTCTGAAAGTGCTTTAAGATAAAGATAAACTTATTACAAATACTCCAAAGCAGAGTTTCCTGCTACTTTTCCATGACAGATGTTTTTTTTGTCAGATACTAACTTTCCAAAATTTTGACTGAGGTGTGTAGTCTGCCGATTGTCATCTGGCATCAGAAATGAAAGGGAACATACTGAAAAGGACTGGCCCCAGCACAGACCTCTGTAGGACACCATGATTAACACTGCCTAGTGAAAAAAGCCCTTTTAGGCTTTATTGATGTCATGTTCTTTCTTCGTACTCTGTAGGAGCTTAATTTAAACACCTTGCTAAGAAACCTGCTTCAGTGCTTTCTGGACTGTGTATCAACCAGAATTCCACCTGCATGGGCACTGAGCTGCTCAAATTTCTCTAAAAATTATACAAATTGGCATTGAAAAACCTAGTTGATTCTTACTCAAGGAGATTGGATGATGATACGTGATTCAGATTTGTTTGCTGCTTGTTCTACTGGCTTTAACATGTTTTCTGTCAGTGGAATTTTTTTCTTTTTTTGCAGTGTCACATTTGCAACCTTTGATTCTTCAAGTACTAGGGCAATTTTTGGTCAGAGATTACACAGTATTTAATTGTTTCATATTCTCTTTCCTTTAGAACTCTTGAGGAATGTGCTTTACTGTTGGCAGTTTGATGGTATTCACTTCTTTCATTTGCTTTATAACCTCCTCTACCAACATTTCAGTTTGAGATAAATCTTCCAGGGTATCCTCCTTGCTACTAACCTGTCACGCAGGAACCTCAAAGTGTTCCTTTATTGAATACACATATCAAAATTCATTTTAGGTTTTTCTACTGTTACTTCAGTTTCTTCAAGTGTATCTTTTTACCTTTCCCTATTAACTTTTAGGCTTTCTGTTTTTGACATGTTAGAAATCAGAGTTATTAGATTTTTTTTTTCCTTTTGCAAGTTGTTATTAAGATTTTGATGCGTACTTGTATTTAACCTGACAGAGAGTATGTTCTTATTTCCTCATTTGGACATGACTTTAGTGCTTTGGATGCTGTTGTCTTTCTTACAATACTGCTCTTTTATAAAGCTGCTCAACCACAGCAGAATTTTCTGGTCCTTTCAAAGTCTTTTTTTTTTTCCTTTTTTTTTTAATGGATGGATAGTTCCAAATTTCCAATACAATATCTATATGGTCCTTGAAAACATTTTACCTTTCCAGTTAACACTCCTAGTTTAGGCACTGTTGTTGCAATACTCTGCTATTTTGTGTGCTTTGTGTCTCCCAAGTTTCTGATCGGCGATTATATCAAATCTTGCGAAGCCCCCAGCTTTCAAGGTCTTGTGGTTGGTTTTGTCTGAGTAGTAATATTTTAGAAGCCTGTATTTGTTTGGCTTGCCCTCGCACATATATACATCTACACCTAATATTTCTGTGCCCTATTTAAACCATCAGATGATATTTCAGCACTGCTCTTTTCCAAAGATTTTATTTGTTGGTACAAAATCTGAGTCACTGCACCTAAAGGATTTATCAGTTCAAACCATCTGCCTCATTAAGCTGTAATTATCAGTATGATTATATTGTCTGTCTTATGTTACTATGTTTGTATACTACTAGTGCCTTTTTTTTGAAAAAGTGTCTGACGATACAGAATTAGCATATACTGTATGTTAATATACTGCATTAACAGCGTGACTGTTTGCTGTTTATTAATTAACTATTTTACTTTTATTTTTTATAATTTGCATGGGGTTAAAATGTTTACCTGCAAGTTTTATCTGGTGGAGCAGAGTAAACTTGTGTGCGTGTTTTTCTAGGAATAGCAACTTCTATAACAATTGCCCAAGAAAACACATTTCATAATTGGTATAACTGGCTACTAAATGTTTTGTTCCTAGAAAAAGATTTGTTGATTTTTTGGGTAAGGATGATGAATCAAATTAATTGAGTTTTTGAGTTCAGCTTTCATTTGTCTTGAGTATTGTCATCTTCCAGTGTTGCACTAGGAAATTTATGCAAAGCAGAGTATTTTGATAAGCTACTTGTGCCAGGCTGTTTTATATAGAAACTGTAGCAGTGCTTCATATAATAGTATTATATTATATATTCATATAATTTATTACTGTGTAGAATTCTACACAGTAATAAATTATTATTTCAGGTCCCCTTGAATTATTGACCCTGTAGGCTAAACTTTTTGATGTTACAAACTAAAATCCATTGCATATAAAACATATCTTCTTTTTTCCACTGGCATATTAAAGCTTGTAGTTGTTACACATTAATGCATGCAAAGTTGTGTGTCACAGCCCTATAACCTACCCCAAACTTTGGGGCAGTAACAGCAAGAGAGGAGTCGTTAATTGTCTCAGCTGAACCATTTCATTCTAATGTCTTTTATTAGGCTTTTAGCTCTTTCAAGCAAGTCTAAGGAGCAGTGCTTCTAAATAGGACTATAGAAATTTTATTTGGAATTCATATTTTGCTTAGTGGAATGGAGTAAAATACAATTGTAGTTATTTTGAATGATCTCTGGTGCCTTACTGGCTGTTTACTGATTTTTTTTTTTTTAAATGTATTTTATTTTCTTTT
>VZTM01041547.1:5789-23975 GCA_013400555.1 Jacana jacana | reverse complement strand
GCCTCAAGTTGTGCCAGGGGAGGTTTAGGGTGGATATTTGGGAAAATAACACTGAAAAGGGTTATGAAGCCTTAGAATGTTCTACCCAGGGAAGTGGTGGAGTCACCATCCCTGGAGGTATTTAAAAGCCGGGTTGACATATTGCTTGCTGACATGGTTTAGTGCTGTTTTTTATCAGAGTTAGGTCGATGGTTGGACTCAGTGGTTTTAAAGGTCCCTTCCAACCCAGACAATTCTATGATTCTATGAAAAGACGTGTAGATTGTTCTGCCGTCTGTAGATGTGGTGCTGAGGGACATTGTTTAGAGGTGTACTTGGCAGTGCCAGGTTAACTGGATGTATTCGACGATTGTAGAGGTCTTTTCCAACCTAAATGATTAATATCACACTAACAGGAGCTGGACATGAGTCAACTGACTCGAGCGTGTCTTTCCAGCGTGTCTTTCCAGCCATCTGCTCTGCCCATGCTCTGAACTAAAGGTCCCTTCCAACCTTCATGAGTCTATGGTTCATTTCTGTCATTCAAAGAACCCTACACTATCCAGAGGAATAATTCCCCCCCATCTAGCTGTTGTCCAGGGGAGACTAGATTGCTCTGATCTGAAGTGCTCTAAAATCCTTTATGCAGCTTTCCAGCACAGCCCTTGTCCCCTCTGAACTGTTAGTATTTGGCTTTGTATTCCCTTTCTGGGGAATAAAATCTGTTTGGAAATATCTTACCACTTTTTTTGACCCGTTTTTTACTGTGTTTCCCTTCACTGTCTTTCACCCAGTATTTTCATTTGGTCTGCATAGTTCTGTGGAGACCAAAGGCTGGATGTGACACAAAAGTCCCAGGTTGTGTGGGACCTGTGAGGAGCTTTAGGATGAGGCTGCTGGCAGATTCATTTCATCGGAATGTCACCTGTCATTAGGGGACTAAAACTGGAACAGGTTGCCCAGAGAAGCTGTGGCTGCCCCATCCCTGGAGGGGTTGAAGGCCAGGCTGGATGGGACTTGGAGCAACCTGGTCTGATGGAAGGTGTCCCTGCCCAGGGCAGGGGGGTTGGACCTGGATGATGTTTAAGGTTCCTTCCAACCCAAACCATTCCATGATTCTAAATACATAGGTGGTCACCTCTTCCTAGTTTGTTAGCACTGGAGAGTAAAATACTTCCATAAAAATTTGGTTCCATGGACTTACAGGTCAAATAGTGGGAGAAAAAATCTTTTGGGTTTAAGTGTCTTTGTAAAAAATGTGATTTTCAACACAGTTTTAGATATGCAGTTGCTCCCAGTCGGTTCATGAGGTGTTTTGCAGAAATCTTCAGCAAGCAAACTCCAGACAGACCATTGCTGTTTGTCCAGTTGAAAGGGGAGCCCACTGCCATGTTTAGATAAGCATTTAATAGTCCTCTTAACAATTGAAAAAGCAATTCATTTTGAGTGGAGCTAAAATTCACAGAATCACAGAGTATCAGGGACTGGAAGGGACCTTGAAAGCTCCTCCAGTCCAATCCCCTGCTGGAGCAGGAACACCCAGAGCAGGTCACACAGGAACGCCTCCAGGCGGGTTTGGGATGTCTCCAGAGAAGGAGACTCCACCACCTCCCTGGGCAGCCCCTGACAGGGTTCCCTCACCCTCATCTTANGTAGAGGGGGAGGAGAACCTCTCTTGCCCTACTGACCACCCCCCTTCTAATAGACCCCAGGATGCCATTGGCCTTCTTGGCCATGAGGGCACAGTGCTGGCTCATGGGCATCCTGCTGCCCACCAGGACCCCCAGCTCCCTTTCCCCTGCGCTGCCCATACCCACCTGCCTAGCACTAATATGTGTGTGCATTTGGGGGGTTCATGAGGTGCCTCAACACACCACCTGCAGGATGAGGGGAAGTGAGAACTTAAAACCACCTTAGCTGGAGCTGGTAGCAGTTACCATGAATTGTCCCTAGACGTTGGTTGGAGGGAAAACGTTCAACTGAGGACAAAAAGCTGCAGTAACAAGTTGTGCTTTTTCTGCCTGCCCAAATGCTGCACGAGTTCCACAGAGGTCACTGGCCCAGCGCCTGGCAGAAACTGGTTTTAAGTTTGGGCCAAAGCCAGCACTTTTATCAACTTTTCTGTGGCCTTGCCTTTATTAAAGGGAGTTTCTGATTAACCTCTCGGTGGCACAGTTTTCTCCTTTAGAAGAAGCAGAAAATAAATAACTAAATCAGACGGTGACAGCCGGGTGACGCCAGCGGAGTCGGCTCGGCCCGTGTATTTGCTTACCCAGCTGCACCCCTGTGCCCGTTCCCCTCTCGCCCATCTCACCCTCTCTCCATCCACCCTCTCCCCTCAACCCGATTTAGAAGATCAGAAGAGGTTTCAGAGCAAAAAAAAATCTTCCCACACCTTGCCTGAAAACGAGTGGCCTGGGAGAAAAGAGAGACTCATTTAGGTCCCAAAGGAGGGAAAGAAGAAACAAAGGTGTGCATCCACTTTTCCGTGAAGCAGTGGCTGGCCATGAGTGCTGCTCAGCTGGTTACACAATAGGTCATGGTACAAATTATGAATCAGAGAATGGTTTGGGTTGGAAGGGACCTTAAAGACCATCGAGTTCCGGCCCCCTGCCCTGGGTCATGAACAGGTATCGTGCCTTATCTCAGCCAAGCAAGAGATACGGGGCAGCTGTGAGTGCATGGGACGTGACTCACCGTGGGGGTTAGGAGAGAAGGGGCCAGGGCTGGGATGTGTTACAAAGAGGACCAAATATTGGAAGGGGATGTTGGGATATTGTGTAGGATGTGGGAGGGGGTTGAAGGTATGGCAATGGGCTGGCATAGAATCATAGAATGGTTTGGGTTTGAAGGGACCTTAAAGATCATCCAGTTCCAACCCACTGCCCTGGGCAGGGACACCTCCCACCAGACCAGGTTGCTCCAAGCCCCATCCAACCTGGCCTTCAACCCCTCCAGGGATGGGGCAGCCACAGCTTCTCTGGGCAACCTGGGCCAGGCTCGCACCACCCTCACAGCAAAGAAGTTCTTTCTGGTATCTCATCTCAATCTCCCCTCTTCTAATTTAAAGCTGTTACCCCTTGTCCTGTCCCTCCACTCCCTGACAAAGAGTCCCTCCCCATCTCTCCTGTAGCCCCTTCAGATACTGGAAGGCTGCTTTAAGGTCTCCCTGGAGCCTTCTCTTCTCCAGGCTGAACAACCCCAGCTCTCTCAGCTGGTCTTCACAGGAGAGGGGCTCCAGCCCTCTGATCACCTTCATGACATGTGGACTATAGGGGAAGCTTGGGTTATTGCCATGAGAAAGGAGGACCTAACTGACACAAAACAAGGCTCAACTGATAGTTGACCATCCCTGGGGGTATTTAAAAGCTGTGTAGATGTGCTGCTGAGGGACATGGTTTAGTGGTGGACATGCAGGTTGGATAATGGTTGCACTCAATGATCTTAAAGTCCTTTTGCAACCTGAATGATTTTATGATTCTATACAGCAAGTTGTCTTCTGACAATCTGGTCATAATAAGAGATTCAGAAGAGAAACAGAGACACCTGTGAGCTGCAGAACTATGTTTAATGGAAACTGGAGATAGTGGAACACCTGGGATGAAGTAGGGAGAAAATTGTTTGGGGTTTCTGCCATAACTGTTAGAAAAGGAAGAAGCTCATGAAGGTGCTGTTGGTTGTACTTAATGAGTAGAAACTGCAATTGGTTGACATTTAGCGTGAATATGAAGATTAGTGTGACAAGTATTGACATAAAAGGATACTTTCATGCTGTGCTGATCGCAGGCAGTCCATGTACACTGCAGGTGGAGGGAACAGAACAGTGGGAGCCCGCTGAAAAAATAACCAGTTACCCAGAGCAGTAATTCTTCCCTTGCTGCCTCCTGGATAGTGACCTTCTATGAGGGACAGTAGCTAAAGACCAGCAGAGACACCTTGGGGACCCATCCCGTGTGCCTGCAGCCAGCCTTGCCTTTTAGGGGGACCTTAAGAGGCTGGAGAAGTGAGATGACAGATGCTGGTTACGTGAAGTTCAGCCGAGACGAATGGAGAATCTTTGCTGGAGGACAGATGGGGTTTGGCAGAAGCGACTGGATGCACATCTGCACTCGTTCACAGACTGCAGCAGTTTTTCCTAACTTGGACTCTGTGCTGGGTGGTATTATTAGGGTGTAATCTCTAGTTTCAACTCCTCCAGCCCTTGCTCGGTATAAAAAAAGCCAATTATTAGAGCTAGTTTGTTTACCCGTTAGCCCCACAAAAGTTATCTCATTGCCTAGTTTTAATATTGCCCCTTAAATACTTGAAGCAGACGGTTCGCTTTCCTAATCTCATTTTTCACGTAGGAGAAAGGGACCTGGGGGTCCTGGTGGGCAGCAGGATGCCCATGAGCCAGCACTGTGCCCTCATGGCCAAGAAGGCCAATGGCATCCTGGGGTCTATTAGAAGGAGGGTGGTCAGTAGGGTGAGAGAGGTTCTCCTCC
This sequence comes from Jacana jacana, assembly GCA_013400555.1. NCBI lineage: Eukaryota > Metazoa > Chordata > Aves > Charadriiformes > Jacanidae > Jacana > Jacana jacana. The sequence continues at coordinate 19,512 of VZTM01041547.1, read as the reverse complement.
CCCTCTACTCTGCCCTGCTGAGACCCCATCTGGAATATGGTGTCCAGTGCTGGGCCCCTCAGTTCCAGAAGGACAGGGAACTGCTGGAGAGAGTCCAGGGCAGGGCTACCAAGATGATGAAGGGAGTGGAGCATCTCCCCTAGGAGGAAAGGCTGAGGGAGCTGGGTCTCTTGAGCTTGGAGAAGAGGAGACTGAGGGGTGACCTCATGAATGGTTATCAATCTGTAAAGGGTGAGTGTCAGGAGGATGGAGCCAGGCTCTTCTCAGTGACACCCAATGACAGGACAAGGGGCAATGGGTGAGATTTTAAAGGAAGTTTGTACAGGGGAGAAGTGGAGGGAAAGTGTTTTATTTAAAAAGACACCAGAGCCTGCAATTACAAGCAGTTTGATGCTGAAGGCAGCGCATATCGCCAGCCACATGCAGAAGTCATGCAGCTGAGACACCAGATCCTGCATTCCCCGAGTGAGACGCTTTACTGGGAGTCTTGGGCGAGGAAAGAATGCAGTGCTGAATCCAAAATTCTTATTATTCCAGATGTGGGTGGGGGAAATGCGTATTTACTGACTGAACTGAAAAATCTCGATTCTCAGCTGCCTGTCTGTTGTGTTTCTCGCTCTCCTCTCCCCTCTTGCTCCTCTTTCTGTCTCTCCCTTCAGGCACAAGCTGCTTCTCAGCCCTGGCTTCCTCATCTCCCCAAGCCCCAGATATGGCCCAGACTCACTCTGCGTTTGTCACTGTGACTCATGCTTCATGTGGGGCCTTGCATCTTTTCCCCTCTTTCATTTATGGGTTTTTTTGTAAAGTTAGGATGGTCCAGGGACAGGAACAGTATATTTCCTCTGTGTTTGCAGACCACAAATTCCAATTGAAAAAAACCCAGATTCTACCTTCTTATTGCCAAAATTCAGATCATTGCTCTTACCTCTACCTTTAATGTCTTTATTGATGATCTTGACAATGATATAGAGAGCACCATCAGTGAGTTGGGGGAGACACTGAGTGAGGGGGGAGTGTTCATCTTCATGAGGGCAGGGAAGCTCTGCAGAGGGACTGGGATAGACTGGATGGATGGGCCAATGTTAATGGTATGGGCTTCAACAAGGCCAAGTGCCAGGTCCTGCCCTTGGGCCACACCAACCCCATGGATGGCTACAGGCTTGGGGTTGGCTNATGAGGAACCATTGAGGGAGCTGGGAGTGTTTAGTGTGAGGAAGAGGAGGCTGAGGGGAGACCTTATCCCTCTCTACAACTGCTTGAAAGGACATTGTGGTGAGGTTGGTGCTGGTCTCTTCTCAAGGGCAATGAGCAATAGAAGGAGAGGGAATGGCTGCAAGCTGCAGCATATTCCTAATGTCCAGAATAAGGATATTAGGAAAGAATTCTTCCCAGCAGGAGTGGTCAAGCACTGGACTGGGCTGCCCAGGGAGGGGGTGGAGTCCCCATCCCTGACTGTGTTTCAGAGTGGATGAGATGTGGTGTTGAGGGATCTGGTGTAGGGGAGAACTTTGTAGAGTGGGGCTGATGGTGGGACTGGATGATCCCAAGGGTCTCTTCCAGCCTGAATGGTTCTGTGATTCTATGATTCTCTGCTTTTCTTCCCCAGAGCAGCCGAGACAAGCACAACAAGAACTTCAGCCTGTCACTGGTTTAGCCTGAGATGCAGTACCTGCCCCTGGGACTCTTCACTGGTCAATAAAGACAGAGGCTTCTCCAAAGGGAAATTCTACGTCACATAACAAGTAAGAGATGCTCTAGAGTTGCTTTAGAGATGGTCTTCTCTATCCATGGACAACATAGATGGCCAGCACCACCAGGTTTGTGTCCTGCTTAGGCCCCTTGGTTAAAAGGCTCGAGTTGGGTGAAATGGATCAAGGCCTGAATTTTGTGATCATCTGGTTCAGAAATAGGAAAAAAAATCTTTGTGCTCTGGCCCAGGATAAAAACTTTCAGGTTCTGGCAAAGCCTTTTGGAGCCCAGACGATTAAATTCAACATCTACTCTCTATCTGGAAACACTGGTGTCAAAGCAGCCTTTCTCAGTTGTTTTACTAACCCTCATCCAGCTGGAAGAACCTGGTGGTGGCTGTGGCTCATGCTGCAAAGGTGTAGTGGGAGGTGTCCCTGCCCGGGGCAGCGGGGTTGGAACTGGATGATCTTTAAGGTCCCTTCCAGACAAACCATTCTGTGTTTCTATGAAAGCTCCAGTGCTTAGAAAACTTCATGCAGTGTAAGTTTGAGGTCTCTGCCCAGTCAGAGCCTACCCAGGAAGAATTGATGAAGCAGTGGTGTTTTATGTTTCACGTGGATTTTGAAATGGATTTACCACTGGTGCTGCTGGGCCTGTAACTGGGCCAAAAAATCCCACCCACTCCTCTGAGATCAGCAGCCTCTATGGAGTCTGTTTATATTTAAACAGAAGTGTAAAACAAAAAACCAGTGATGTTCACAATACCTCACCTGTGAACTCTTCAGGGAAACAGTGACTTGGGAAAGGAGAGATCTGGGTTCTGATGGTGTTTCAACAGGCACTCACACCTGGAGGGATGGGATCTGGCACCCAGTTTCCATCACTGAAATCTCTCACCCTTACTGGATCGGTGCTACTGATTGAGAAAGCCCATAACAACTTATTGTCGTTCAGACAATTATTCTCTCACCCAATGACCCCTCCTCACCCAGGAATGGGGAACTGGGGAATGCAGAGAAACACCAGGGGTGAAATGCCTGGCAGAAAAGGACCTGGGGGTGCTGGTTGACAAGCAGCTGGGTATGAGCCAGCAGTGTGCCCAGGTGGCCAAGAAGGCCAAGGGCATCCTGGCTTGTATCAGAAATAGTGTGACCAGCAGAAGAAGGGAGGTGATTGTCGCCCTGTGCTCAGCACTGGGGAGGCCACACCTTGAGTCTGGTGTCCAGTTCTGGGCACCTCAGCACAAGAGAGATCTGGAGGGGCTGGAGCGAGTGCAGAGGAGGGACACGGAGCTGGGGAAGGGCCTGGGGAATAAATCTTATCAAGGAGCTTGGACTGCTTCATTTGAGGAAGAGGAGGCTGAGGGGAAACCTCATCACTCTCTACATCTACTTGAAGGGACATTGTAGAGAGGTTGGTACTGGCCTCTTCTCACAGGTAATCAGTGATAGAAGGAGAGGGAATGGCTGCAAGCTGCAGCAGGGTAGGGTTAGGCTGGCCATGAGGCAAGAATTCTTCCCAGCCAGAGTGGTCAGAGCCTGGACTGGGCTGCCCAGGGAGGGGGTGGAGTCCCCATCCCTGACTGTGTTTCAGAGTGGATGAGATGTGGTGTTGGGGGATGTGATGTAGGGGAGACCTTTGTAGAGTGGGGCTGATGGTTGGACTCCATGATCCTCAGGGTCTCTTCTAACCTGAATTATGATTCTATGATTCTGTGATTCTGTGACTCTATGATTCTATGAAATGTAAATAGATTTAATAGAATAAGACTAAATAATTAACAGTAATACTAAAGAACCAGTATCAATCCCCGTTCTGATATCAGACAGACAAGAATTATACTCTCCCAGCAGGAAGCTGTGCCCTCCCAGCAGGGACAGCTGATGTGGGACACTGCCAGTGCAGTGGCTTTGGGGTGAAAGGAAGGGCTCAGGGGTCCAGCACCGGGGCTGGGAGTTGTCTGGACCCGCCACCACCAAGGGAGAGCCAGCTGTGCAGCAAACTTCTGTAATTTATATGGAATGTGATGTTCCTGGCATGAAATAACCCCGTTGGCCACCTTGGGTCAAGTGCCCAGGCCTTGCTCCTCCTGGTCCCTGCCCCTGGCAAGGCTGGAAAACACTGAGATCTTGCATCTCACAGAGCCTGGCTGGCCATAAAGTAAATATTTTCATGAATTCAGACACTAGAGTTTTCTGAAAGTGCAATTTTCCCCAGGTGTTCCTGCTCTGGCAGGGGGATTGGACTGGAGGAGCTTTCAAGGTCCCTTCCAGTCCCTGAGATTCTGGGATTCTGTGATAGAGGAATCATAGAATCACAGAAGCATTCAGGTTGGAAGAGACCCCTGGGATCATCCAGTCCAACCATCAGCCCCACTCTACAAAGTTCTTCCCTACACCAGATCCCCCAACACCACATCTCATCGACTCTGAAACCCAGTCAGAGATGGGGACTCCACCCCCTCCCTGGGCAGCCCAGCCCAGGCTCTGACCACCCTTACACCTTAATTACCTTTAGTTTAACGCTGAGAGGGATGGTTTCTGTTTTCTGAAAGGACTGGGACTGCCTTTCTAAAGAGGAGCTCTCAGTTGTGCCTGTGCAGCTCAAGAGAAACCCAGTCCGGATCTCACCAGCCAGCTGCGGGCACTGGAAGGGGGACAGCTGTGTGGCTGCGGCGGCACATCTGGGTGAATACATCGTGTTGGGTAAACAGCCCAAAGAAAAGACTGCCCTGATGGATTTGTTCTGCTTCCAGTGCCACCTTAACTCCTTCAGAAGCAGCTCAAAGAGCTGCCCATGTCATCCCATTAATGGCAACATCCCTGTTTCTTCCCGTGCTCCCTTTTCCGTCTGGAAAAACTTTGCTCCTGGCACCAGCAAAACGCCCTTGTTGTTCTCCTTTAAACTCTGGGCCGCTCTGATATTGCCAGAAAAAAACAATCCCCAACAACAACAACAATAATCCCTACAACTGCTGAGCTAGTAATGCACTAAGACAATCTCCTAAGCCGGTTAACGCTTGTCTTATGGCTCCCTTGTTTATAGCCCAGACCATCTATCTCACATGGAGCTTGTCTGCTTTAAATCTGGGGAAAAAAACACAACCCACCCACCAACAAAAATCTGGACAAGAAAACTTCAGGTTCGTGTGATCAGTACCATCCGTTGAAGCTTGATAGGCCTTTTTAAACCTTTATTTAATAGAACTTTATTTAATAAAGAACTCCTCTGGAATTCCAGTAAATTGTCTGCCATGACCGACACATCTTCCTGCAGTTACCTATTCTTGGGTCTTTTAAAGTGTTATTCCTGGAGAAGTTTACTTTCACAGAATCCCAGAATCCCAGGAATTGGAAGGGACCTTGAAAGCTCCTCCAGTCCAATCCCCTGCTGGAGCAGGAACACCCAGAGCAGGTCACACAGGAACGCCTCCAGGCGGGTTTGGGATGTCTCCAGAGAAGGAGACTCCACCACCTCCCTGGGCAGCCCCTGCCAGGGTTCCCTCACCCTGAAGAAGTTTTTCCTCATATTTCAGTGGAACCTCCTCTGTTCCAGCTTACACCCATTACCCCTTGTCCTATCCAAGTTTCCTCCCAGTACATTTCCTAGTGTTGATTTCTGAGTGACTCTGTGCTTCCCAGGCTGTTGAAAATGCTCCAGGTAAACGACACGAGGTGACATCTATGTTGAGGGAAATCCGGGATGTAAAGTGGTAATAAAATCTGTACCGATAGGAATTGTCCAAAGAATGATAAAGTCCTTTAGAATTTATTTAAATCTGCTTTTTCTGAAAGTGACTTTTTCATAATCTCGCCCCAGTTTCCACCATAAAAAAAGGAAAATGTGAGTATTGCCTCTCTAAAATTATAGAATCACAGAATGGTCCAGGCCAGAATGACCTCTAGGGTCATCTAGTCCCACCTCCCCACAGTCAGCAGGGACAGCCCCAACTAGCCCAGGTTGCCCAGAGAAGCAGTGGCTGCCCCATCCCTGGAGGGGTTCAAGGCCAGGCTGGATGGGGCTTGGAGCAGCCTGGTCTGGTGGGAGGTGTCCCTGCACAGGGCAGGGGATTGATGATCTTGAAGGTCCCTTCCAACTCTAACCATTCTATGATCCTATGTTTGCTGTAATTATGGTGGGCAGATTTTTTGTGGGTGTGATTCTCCTCTTGAGGGGTAAATGCCCCTGTTTCTTGCTGATCCGTTACTATGAGATGTCTGACACTGAGAGGAGACAGTAGCTTATTGAAATATCTGCGTATAAACCAGAAGATAAAATATCTAAATAAGCTCTTTGGAAAATATATTTAATATCTTTTTCCTTACCAAAACCTCTTTTGGGCTAGTTTTTATGTACCTTATATCACGGAGTGTTCGCTGTGAGGGTTCCTCTCCTCTCCTTACTCAGGGCAGAGGGAGTTTTTGGCAGAAGGAAGACTTGAGCAGGTCCTGTACTCCATGACCCAGCGCATGGGAGGTGGGCAGGACCTGGCTGAACGCTGTGCACAGAGGCTGATAGCTCCTTCTTCTCTCTCCTACATCCTGGCAGCTCCTCATTTTAGTTTTCTTAAGTATCTGAGAATTGCATTTTTAATACTGCCAAGCTGTTTGCATTTCTAGTGTCACCCTTACAGAAAAGGGGTCACAATCTGCATTAATTGACACTGATTTAAAATCACAGCAGGCAACTTTAAATACTTGCCTAAAATACCTGCCTAAACTGGGAATGGAAATGTAGAGCCAGTAGAATTAAAAGCTTTTGGTATCTGAACTGATGTCTGAAAAGATGGGGACAGTTAAGCCTGGAGCAATATTAACTGTCTTTGGTAATTCTTTTTCCATAGTTAGGGTTGGAATTTGTGATGGCAGGGGAGATTCTGCCCAAGGAGAAGGTTGGTTTGACCAAAGGCATCCTGGGGTCTATTAGGGTGAGAGAGGTTCTCCTCCCCCTCTACTCTGCCCTGGGGAGACCCCATCTGGAATATGGTGTCCAGTGCTGGGCCCCTCAGTTCCAGAAGGACAGGGAACTGCTGGAGAGAGTCCAGGGCAGGGCTACCAAGATGATGAAGGGAGTGGAGCATCTCCCCTAGGAGGAAAGGCTGAGGGAGCTGGGTCTCTTGAGCTTGGGGAAGAGGAGACTGAGGGGTGTCCTCACGAATGCTGATAAATCTGTAAAGGGTGAGTGTCAGGAGGATGGAGCCAGGCTCTTCTCAGTGACATCCAATGACAGGACAAGGGGCAATGGGTGCAAGCTGGAACAGAGGAGGTTCCACTTCAATATGAGGAAAAACTTCTTCAGGGTGAGGGTGAGGGAACCCTGGCAGGGGCTGCCCAGGGAGGTGGCGGAGTCTCCTTCTCTGGAGACATTCCAAACCCTCCTGGAGGCGTTCCTGTGTGACCTGCTCTGGGGGTTCCTGCTCCAGCAGGGGATTGGACTGGAGGAGCTTTCAAGGTCCCTTCCAATCCCTGAGATTCTTGATTCTGTGATTCTGTGATTCTGTGACTGCTGCCCTTGCAAAGAGTCCCGACCAGCAGAGTTTATTCAGTGCCAAGATGTTGAATTCATGGGATGTTTTACTCCTGATGTCGTCAGGGCCTGGATTCCTGCCCTTGTGCTGCGGCTGCAAGAGATGAAATTCCATCCGCTCCGCAGTAAAGGACAAACTTTCCAGTATCTTCAGTCAGGACAAAATTCGGGGTTAACTCAAACTCAGTGCCCTGTTGGTAGGAGAACCAGTTTAAGACTTCTCTCCAAGCTCCTTTCCCCACTGCAGCTGTGTGTGCATTTGCTCCTGAAGTGCAAGAGATGGGAATGTTGGAAGAATTTGGATTAATAACACCTTAAAAATTTTAATTTGGGGGTTCTTGGTTTTTTTTTCAGTCCCGGTCATTGTAGCGAGCCACCTCAGCCTTGGCTCCACAGACAGCTTTCTTGGCTGTTGGCTCTGTTGCATCCACAGCTGGACTTCCAAAAAGCATTTGACACTGTCCCCCACCAAATTCTCCTGCCAAAGCTGGCTGCTCATGGCCTGGATGAGCATAGGATCTGCTGGATCCAGCACTGGCTGGAAGGATGGTCCCAAAGGGTGGTGCTCAGTGGAGTTCAATCCAGCTGGCGGCCGGTCACAAGTGGTTCCTCAGGGCTCAGTGCTGGGGCTGATACTGTTTAATATATTTATTGATGATCTTGACAAGGATATAGAGAGCACCATCAGTGAGTTTGCAGATGACACTAAGTGAGGTGGGAATGTTGATCTGCTTGAGGGCAGGGAAGCTCTGCAGAGGGACTGGGATAGACTGGATGGATGGGCCAATGTTAATGGCATGGGCTTCAACAAGGCCAAGTGCCAGGTCCTGCCCTTGGGCCACACCAACCCCATGGATGGCTACAGGCTTGGGGCAGTGTGGCTGGAGCTGCCTGGCAGAAAAGGACCTGGGGATGCTGGGTGACAAGGGGCTGGATATGAGCCAGCAGTGTGCCCAGGTGGCCAAGAAGGCCAAGGGCATCCTGGCTTGTATCAGAAACAGTGTGACCAGCAGCAGTTGGGAGGTGATTGTCCCCCTGTGCTCAGCACTGGTGAGGCCACCCCTTGAGGACTGTGTCCAGTTCTGGGCACCTCAACACAAGAGAGATCTGGAGGGGCTGGAGCGAGTGCAGAGGAGGGACACGGAGCTGGGGAAGGGCCTGGAGGATAAATCTTATGAGGAGCAATTGAGGGAGCTGGGCGTGTTTAGTGTGAGGAAGAGGAAGCTGAGGGGAGACCTCATCCCTCTCTACAACTGCTTGAAAGGGCATTGCAGAGAGGTTGGTGCTGGTCTCTTCTCACGGGCAATGAGCGATAGAAGGAGAGGGAATGGCTGCAAGCTGCAGCAGGGTAGGGTTAGGCTGGCCATGAGGCAAGAATTCTTGCCAGCAAGAGTGGTCAGAGCCTGGACTGGGCTGCCCAGGTAGGGGGTGGAGTCCCCATCCCTGACTGTGTTTCAGAGTGGATGAGATGTGGTGTTGAGGGATCTGGTGTAGGGGAGAACTTTGTAGAGTGGGGCTGATGGTTGGACTGGATGATCCCAAGGGTCTCTTCCATCCAAAATGATTCTGTGATTGATTCACAGCTGATGTGGATGCAAAGCCCAACGCAGGTTGGGGAGCAGGAGAACGAAACCCATCAACTTGACTGGAGCTGGCTTTGCTGCTGAAAGCGGTGCTGTGTGGATCCACAGCCAGTGTGTATCGAGGAGCTTGTGCACCCTGGGAAAAGATGCTGTGTTCTTCTCGTGACACATGGAAGAAAGAGAAGCTGAAATGTGGGTAAGAAGATGGTAGTTGTTGGGTTTTTGCTTATCACACTCCTTGGCTATCATGGACAACAGAACTAGTGATTAGAGAACTGTGGTCATAGAATCACAGAATGGTTTGGGTTGGAAGGGACCTTCAAGATCATCCAGTTCCAACCCCCTGCCCTGGGCAGGGACACCTCCCACCAGACCAGGTTGCTCCAAGCCCCATCCAGCCTGGCCTCGAACCCCTCCAGGGATGGGGCAGCCACAGCTTCTCTGGGCAACTTCTTCCAGGGTCTCACCACCCGCACAGCAGAGACTTTCTTCCTGAGATCTCATCTAAATCTTCCCTTTTTCAGTTTAAACCCATCCCCCCTTGTCCTATGGCTCCTCTCCCCGATCAAGAGTCCCTCCCCAGCTCTCCTCTAGACCTTTGGCGACTGGAAGAGGCTCTAAGGTCTCCCCGGGGCCTTCTCTTCTCCAGGCTGAACAACCCCAACACTATCAGCCTGTACTCATAGCAGAGGTGCTCCAGCCCTTGGAACATCTTTGTGGCCCTACTACTACTGAGAATATAAAATATGAAAACCCATGAGGGCAGGGGTTTGACCGTTAGGTCTCCTACGACACACGTGGCTCTGCTGTCAGCCATTGCTCTTCAGCTTTTGAAGTCAGCCACCAGTTTCAGCCATATGTGCAAGAGGATAGCGATCTTAAAGACAATTAATGTCTTACAAGCTTTGTAAGGAACCCCACAGTTGGCTGGAGGAGAAAGGAGAATAATTCTTCAGCAGAAGGAAAGGGAAGCTCAGCTCCATTATTGTCCTTTCTCCAGGGCAGCCACAGTCCACGGTCTCCCTCGTGTAGGGCAGGTGCCACAGAAGACAGAGGAGGACCTGAGGTTACTGCAGTGGGGAAGGAGATTTCAGGACCAAAAGATAGGACTACATTAATGATGAGGGGCCTGTAGCATCTCTCTGATGAGGAAAGACTGAGGGACTTGGGGCTTTCTGGCCTGGAGAAGGCTGAGGGGGGATCTGATCAATGCCTGCTTCAAGGGTGGGTGTCAGGAGGATGGGGCCAGTCTGTTTTCAGTGGTGTTCAGTGACAGGATAAGAGGCAACAGGCACAAACTTGAATGTAGGGAGTTCCATCTAAACACGAGGAGGAACTTCTTCACTGTGAGGGTGGCAGAGCCCTGGCAGAGGCTGCCCAGAGAGGTGGTGGAGTCTCCATCTCTGGAGACATCCCAAACCCTCCTGGACACTTTCCTGTGGCACCTGCTTGTGGGTGCCCCTTCTCTGGCAGGGGGTTGGACTGGATGATCTCCAGAGGTCATTTCCAACCTCAGAGCATTCTGTCATTCTCTGACTCTGGTTCTGTGATGCAGATCGTTACCAAACCAGACTCTTGTGGTTGCAGTGATCAACGAAACGTTCTTCGTGTCTGACCGGAGCGCAGTGGGAAGCTCAGGATTCTCTGGCAACGCCAAGAAACCCTTTGATTTTCCTTGTGAGGTAAAAAGAACAGCACTACAAAGGAAGGAAAGAAACAACTTCCTAAACAGCTTGAAGGAAAGAGGAGAAAAGACCTCCCTTTTTGTCTGCTGCTCTCCTTACCCGGATACGGGGCTCCCAGCACCCCGGAGCACAGCACCTACGCCCGGGGGGGCATCATGAGCCACCGCCTCCCTCTGCTCTTCTGCCAAACACACACACAAATTAAAAAGCCAAAAGCTGGGCTTGCCCAGGGAAAAACTAGGTGTTGGTGGGGCTGAATTCCCCACACTCCTCCTCTCCCTTTCCTTCATTCTGACTTTCCAATCTGCCCCGATGCCCTCATCTGACACGGCAACTCCATCGGGGAGAGAGAAAACAGGATGGGCTTTCACTTTTGTCTGGCAGCACAAGCTTGCATTCTGTGCTGGGGAGGTTTTCAGAGGCTCTTTATTCCATCTCATGTTCCTGGAGTGGAGAAGCCTATCTTTTGTTCTTCCTTATAAAGGGATATTTTTATCCACAAAGATATACAGTAAGCCCAACCACAAGAGTTTTTATGTATCGGATTGGGAGGCTTTGACACAGAAAATTGCTGATGATTCTTTTAATTCCGCCTCAGCCGAGGCATTTTAACTTCCAAACCTTTAAAGGGGGCACGAATCAAAGCCTCAGAATCCATCCAACTGCTTGTAGTGGCATCAGAACCCGAACCAGACTGTGGATGTAAAGAGATTCCACCCCCAGCGTGCTAACCACGCAGCCCTCTCTATACGTGCTGAGCCTATACATACGCCTGGCCCTATATACCTCGAGTCATTCAAGCGAGGGGGGACAGATGTATATCTCCCCTGCATGCAGAATTCTTTGCTCTTTAAGGCTCTCCCTTGTTGTTTTAAACATCGTTTCCACGGCTCTAGGTTTTTTTTTTCCCTGCTGCAAAACGCTGCCTGTGCGAAGCCTCGAAGCCTCTAAAGGTCTTTCTGATTCCTTTAATATCGTTTCCGTATTAGAGAGCCAGATGGTGGAGAGCGATAATACTCCGTGCTAATCACTTAGGAAATCCACCCCGTGGAGTGCTGAGGTTTAGACCCACAGCTCCTGCCATTGCTCCCTTGATGGGAAACCACAGACCCTGGTCCAGCCAATGGAACGTTGGGAACTGGTATTGACGCTGCCAAAAAAAGAATGGAAATCATGATCATGATAATGATAATGATAATAATAATAAATACTAAAACCATCTAACCAGGATAAAGAACTGATAAATACCACTCAGTGCTCGTGAGCAGAGGGGTTTTACCCAAGGAAAGAGCTGCTGTTACAGCCATCAGAGAGAGCACCACGACACTGTGCGACGGTATTGATAGGCATCTGAGAAAACATTTGTGATTCTTCAGAGCCCTGATTGCCTGCTGCCATGACAAAGGGAAAAAATAAACCCAAGAAGCAGAATAATTACCTCAATATGTTTCTCAGCACTTGACTTTGAATTCCATACCGATCCTCTGCCGATTTTAAGATTTTTCTCATCCCAAGAGGTTAATCAGAACCCTTTTTTCCTACAGCAGGTTGTGTTTATATAGAGGAAGACTGTTTTGCTTTGTGTTTATACCTTGAAAGTACTGGGTTTCCTTTCTGAAGGGACCTTGCTGCTCGGTGGGGTGTGATTTATGGGGATGAAATGCCGGGTGTGCCCATTCCTAGTGCATAGATTTTGATTTGATGTGCATCATTTCTGCAAATTCTACACTGAAAAAGCAAACAAACAAAAAAGGGTGGGTGTGGGTGTGTGTGGGAAACGTTTTCCTGTGGATTTTACTGTTCTAAAAACCCACCCTGCAGGCTGCACTCCAGGCTGGCAGCTGGAGGCACTGGGAGAAGAGACTGGGGCGGCGCTAATCGGTGGCTCAGATACCACCAGCGATGGGTGTAAACAAGTCCCCAGTGCTTTGTTTTGGTGGCACCGATTGTCATCCCAGCAGAGGAACAAACACCCCACTCCAGCCCGGGTCTGCCTGGTGCATCGTGGAGGACTTTCAATAATAAAAGAGAAAACATGAAGTAACTGGTTTGTAAATCCAGTTCCCGGCACTGGGCCGTGGCCAGCTCTGCCTTCCAAGCAGCAGCAACGGTTTGGGTAAAACAGTTTGGAGGATAAGGCTTATGAGGATCAACTGAGGGAGTTGGGATTGTTTAGTTTGAGGCAGAGGAGGCTGAGGGGAGACCTCATCCCTCTCTACAACTGCTTGAAAGGGCATTGTAGGGAGGTTGGTGCTGGTGTCTTCTCACGAGCAATGAGTGACAGAACAAGAGGGAATGGCTGCAAGCTGCAGCAGGGTAGGGTCAGGCTGGCCATGAGGCAAGAATTCTTCCCAGCAAGAGTGGTCAGAGCCTGGACTGGGCTGCCCAGGGAGGTGGTGGAGTCCCCATCCCTGACTGTGTTTCAGAGTCGATGAGATGTGGTGTTGGGGGATCTGGTGTAGGGGAGAACTTTGTAGAGTGGGGGTGATGGTTGGACTGGATGATCTCAAGGGTCTCTTCCAACCTGAATGATTCTATGATTCTAAGCCTCTTCATTGGCCTGACAGTTGCTCAGCCCCGAGCTAATGTCACAGAGATGGTGGATTCACAGAATCACAGAATATCAGGGATTGGAAGGAATCTTGAAAGATCATCTAGTCCAATCCCCCCAGTCCTCCCATTCAGCATGATTTTTTCAGCATAACTGAATCGTAGCATCACAGAATCATTCAGGTTGGAAGAGACCCTTGGGATCATCCAGTCCAACCATCACCCCCACTCTACAAAGTTCTCCCCTACACCAGATCCCCCAACACCACATCTCATCGACTCTGAAACACAGTCAGGGATGGGGACTCCACCCCCTCCCTGGGCAGCCCAGTCCAGGCTCTGACCACTCTTGCTGGGAAGAATTCTTGCCTCATGGCCAGCCTAACCCTACCCTGCTGCAGCTTGCAGAGTTCCTGGAGTTCCTCTTGGTACCCACCGATACATTCAAAGAAGAAAGAGGGGGATAAATCGAATGAAACCTGCACTCGGCACACGCCGTGGGGATGTACCTTGGCTTGAGGATAGCATTCAACACCATCTCCCACAGCATCCTTGGAGCTCAACTGAGGAAGTGTGGCCTGGAGAATCAGGTAGTGAGGTGGATGGTGAACTGGCTGAAGGATAGAAGCCAGAGAGTTGTGGTCAGTGGGACAGAGTCTACTTGGAGGCCTGTGTCTAGTGGAGTCCCTC
>VZTM01041545.1:605814-649611 GCA_013400555.1 Jacana jacana | reverse complement strand
AAATTGCATTTTCATAAACAGTTTTCATTCCTGGCAACCAAGGGTACATCAGAAGGTTTTTCATAAAAACAAATTTATTACTTATCATACTGCTGTATTGGCATAAAGAGATTAAAAAGTAAGTACATGACATGATTAACAATTTAATTGAGTGTAATAGGAAGCCTGATGCTTTCTAGTTCCCTGCCTCATTGCAGCTTGCTCTTGTGTTCTCCGGGCTTTTTAATTATTATTGTAAAGATCGAATCATACTTATTGTTTCAACAATATCCATTAATTTTGCTTTTATGAAAGCTTAAACAAATCTTGGGAGCCTTAATGAATGTGTTGAAGTGAAATACTGTGGACTGCTTTTAGAGCAGCACTGACAGTACTAGTCATCCTGTTTTTTCAATACAGCAGATTCTTGCAGCATTATTGCACAGTTGTTGGTGCTCTGTTTATGTAGTTATGATCTTTGTGATGTAGTTATGATCTTTGTGCATATGTGGTGTGTTATTTCCAGCAGGTAGCATATGACCAATGTCTACTTTGAAGGCTCTGAATCTCTTTAATATCCTTCTTGTGTTGAAGGGTTTCAGAAGAGGAAAAAGCAAACTTTTGCCTACCCTTTTACATCATTCAGAAAGTCTCCTTCAGAGCCAACTAGGCTCCTTTTCCAGTTTTTCTGAAAAAAGTCATTTTGATTTGCTGCTAATGAATTAACTGTAAAGTACTAGAAACATATAAAGTTTTGGAAAGCATTTCAGAAATTCCTCACCAACCTTATGAGCTGGGAGCTTAGTTTTCTCTCCCCATTTGGGGGAAATCTCTGCTCCAGTGTTAAACTTGGCTGCAATACCCGTGCTTGCTCAGGGTGCTCAGTGAGCTGTTCCAAAATCCACAGATGATGAGAAATTGTATTTGAGCTAAGCCATAGTGAAACCTGCCCACAGACATGCTTATGCATTCTCATGTTGGTTTATTGCAGGGCAGGACAACATATGTCTCACCTTGATGTTACTAGAATTAGTGTTCTTTCTCTCACACAATGTAATTTCATGGGATTCAAGCCATGGTTTGCTGTATAATGTAAACATATAAAATGGCCTTTTGGCATTCCTGCCTTACAGCATGATACACAGCACTGAAAAAGAAGGCCTTTGTGTCTGTGGAGCTCCTGGCCCCCTTTTTTCTTTCTTTTTTATAACATGACGACTTCTATGGGCTGAATCTGAACATTGCTAAGGATGATGGCAGTTTTTTCTCTGGCTCTGAGCCATGCCTTTTGGCACCTTCATTGTTAAGGGATATGCAAGTGCTGGCTCATAACACAGAAAAATCATCACAACTTAAAATCTTCACAAAACATATGACACCTTAGACTTTCTGGTTGATTCCAGCTGGAGAGTTGAAAGTTCATGTGTCCATGCAGAGCGCACAGGTAGTGCTGAAGGTTTATGTTCAGGTGTAAGGGCTCTTTTGTGTATTCATGTTTGTCTGTGCAGCAGCAGAGATGGGAAGGTGGGTGCTTAGATGTGTTAGTACAGTGAATTGGATCATGACTGCAAGGAGGTAAGTTGGATTACTTTGCATCTTCCATTGAAGAAGCAATTGAATTTATTTTCTTGAATACCAATTTTCTTTCATTATATTTTTGGTCAACATGTCTCAATTTTTGTCTTATGGTAGATGAAGGTACCCAAAGAGTGTCTGCTCTGGTCAGAGGCAGGGCAGAAAAACTTCTTTCTAACGGGATGCTGGATTTCACCATTGGAGACTGTGCTGGGCAGAGTGAGTTCTGGCAGGATACTTTGTACTCCTGCCACCTACTGAAGCACTGATGGCAAACAAACACCTGCTCCTCATTCAGCAGCTCTTGCAGGTTAGTGTGAGGTAATGGGAGAAAGATGGGTAGGTACTTTCTCAAAGAACCTTCAGCTTTCTCTGGTGGATGGTGTTAGTTATCCATCTCTGCGCACTCAGTACCCAGAGCTTCTGTGGCACCTTCTGCAAAGCCTACCTGTTAATTCCAGAGAAATACTAACTGATTTTTCCTCATTGTTTTTCTCCAAAAGAGTAATTGGCAGGCATGGCTTTTGAAAAGGAAGCTTTGGAAGATCCTGTTGTTCTATAAAGTGTGCAGTAGCATTTCTTCTCCTATGAAACCAGTGTAAGATTTTGGGATCATGTTGAGATGCAACATGGTGTAAGTTGACGCTTCCTTCCATGCAGTTGTTCTCTGACTTCTCCTCTGCAGAGTGGCTTAAATGTTATGTTAGTGAGTTTGTCTTGTAAAGCTGATAGAGTGCGATACCCTTCTGGAGAGATACTGCTCTTCTACTGCATGTGGGTATTTTGGTTTTGTTTTTAGTGTGGATTTTGAAATTTATGGTGCCTGAGTAATTTCTGCCTAACAGAGGTAAGGCAGGGTATTGGCATATCTGACTGGCACATCTAGCTGCTTAAAAGACAAGCATGTTGGAGGCCATAGAAAGAGTTGCATTTAAAAATGGGAATGGCTATAAAATGCCAGAGGTGTCAGAATGACTTATGTCATGCTCAGTTTAGAATGGTCTTTGTTGTAATAATTCCATCCTTCTGTAGAAATAAGTTTGAGCTGGTGTAGATGATCTGACTTTTAATTGTCTCTTTGAGTTTGACAACCAACAGTGATTAACATTTTCCTAAGAAATTTAGCAAACTGCAAGCAAGCCAGCCATTTGAAGGACTGAAGTTCCTTTACAGCGTTGCAAATACGAGGCTGCAATTGCCTCATAAAATTTCTTCAGCTGGTGTCAGTACTGATGGAAATGCTTATTGTAGGTGTTCCTGAATTATATTTTACCTAAACTGTGGTCTCTTTTTAAACTAAATCAAAAGATGGCCTAAATGAAGAAAGCAGCTGTGTGTGTGACTACACATTGGGAAGGGGCCTGAGAAATTTGGAAAGTGAAAATATTTGAGTTCTGGATTCTGCTGTGTTGCAGGCAAGTCACATAATTTCACTGGTACTTCCTCGCCTGTAAAAGACAAAATGAAGTAGAGGAGATAATCAATATTTCACTGACTACCCAGGTGTAAGAATGTTTATTGAGTAAGTACATGTGAAATCACTGAGAT
This sequence comes from Jacana jacana, assembly GCA_013400555.1. Lineage (NCBI taxonomy): Eukaryota > Metazoa > Chordata > Aves > Charadriiformes > Jacanidae > Jacana > Jacana jacana. Next base: position 646,509 of record VZTM01041545.1, on the reverse strand, counting down.
GGAAACCGTATGGAAGTGATTGTGTTACTAAGGTTGTTATTATTAACTGTTGACTAGAACTGCCCTTTTTGATGATCTATTCCTTTATCCAAAGAGAAGGCTTTAACGGGGAAGAGTGAAGAGAACCTGAATATATATCCGCAGAAGCATAATACTAGCTACTTTAAAGAAATACTGCCAAATTCTGGGCAGGAAGCACTGCCTGTATACACAGCCTGGTTAGGGAACATAAGGACGTTAAATTCTGTAATTAATCCAGAGACCGTTTTGCAGAGGTAACATTCAGCTTCTACAGAGCATCTATTATGGCTAGAATTAATAGGGAGGGAAAAAAAAGAAGTCTTGCTGTCCCTGAGTTATTATGGAAATTAGGCAAAGGAAAGAGTTGAGCTGTAGACGAGCACTAGCTCTTCCTGGACCAAATCCTGCGGTGCTCACTCAGGCAAAGATCCTTCCCAAAACAGGATGAAATAATGATCCCATTGGACTCAGTGGGAGATTTCCCACTGACTTTGAAAGAGGCAAGATTTCACCCTGCAGCTGTTGGAGAAGTACTTGGAAATGTCTGTAGGGAAAAGTAGAAAGGAAGAAAAGAAGGAGCAGTGCTTGTACACAGGAAGTTGTATTGCATGGAAGATGTAATACCTACCTTTTCTTTGTATAGAAATTCTGTATTACCAATAGATGTAACTGTAATGGAGGTTTCTTCCCTGCTGTTTTCTCTTCTATGCTGCAGGACCTACCTTTTCCCAGATAGTGCCAGCTGCTCTACAGTTGGCATGATTATGCTTCTTCAACTCTGGGGTGACTTCATGCAGACATGATAAAACATGAAACAGGTTTTCAGTTCTTTCCAGTTAGCAGACCCGTAAGAGCTCTCCAGCAAGAGAGGCAGATGTGGATAGTGATGGTGAGCTTCCTGTGGCAGGTTTTCTTCTCTTAGTAACTCTTTGCAGAATCACAAGAGGAGTCCATGAGATCTGCAGAACATGCATGGAAAGGGACCTGCTACTCCCCTGTGTGCCAAGCACACTCCTGAAGTGGGTTGTCAGACACATTAAGGCCCAAAGCCTGTAAACACCACAGCTAAATAAAGGAGGCGCAAATTATGTTAACAATGCCCCTTTTGAGACAGAATTATAAATCAATTCTGTGCAACTCCTAAATTTGGGGGTTCCTTCATTTGTGCAAGCAGGAAGCTGTTTAAATAATCCCTTAAATTGGACATGTATGTTACGTGGGGTATATGTGATTTATCAGTGTTAGCATGCCATCAGATAAGTGAAGTGTAAAAGAATGACTTTTATGCTACTCTGAATATTCATAATTTGAACATGAAAACATTACCGTGAAAGATGAGTTGTATAGCCTGACTATGAAAGAGGAAATCAGCTGGTGACAAAGTTACTTTCATAGTGCATAAACATCCTAAGCAGTGGCCTGTATTCCTAGTTTGCTTTTTATTTAAAAGCAACAATTAATTCAAATGCCTTAGGGAAATTTAAATTTTAAATTACTACTGTTTGCTATGGGGGGCATGATTTAATTTTGGTTTTCAAGTGGCAGTTTTTATTTGTCAGCATCAGTGCCTGGTGGAAGATGTGTAGGCTGAGATTTTGATTGCAGACGCTGTCATAGAAGTATTGGTGGTAGCCCCATGCCTTGCACATTGCCGTGTGAATATTTTCTGCTGGGAAAAGCAGGAGTAATGCAAAGGTAGCTCAGATGGACAGGGGGAATCAGGGGAGCTTATTCAAGGACCTTTGAGTGTCTCATGCTAGAATGTGCAACCTCTTGTTGTCAGCTGCCATCCACAGGCTCTGTAATAGAGAATTGCATGCTGAGTAGTTTCCAAATAGTTTCCTTGGCCAGCCTACCTTATCATGGCCTTCATCCTGTTATAATTGATAGATCTGGAGAACTGTGAACTGCAGTTGTTCCAGACCACAAGCACCTGTTGTGAAGCCTGAGATGATGGATTTGGTTGAGTTTTCTTTATGCTTGCTGGGCCAAATCTTCAGCTGTTGTTTACGTTTCAACGAAGCTTGGCTAGAACCAGAACCTTTCCTTGTGAATGAGTGCCGGCCAGCTTTAATTCACTCCCAATGTGCTTTAATGTACTTCAATCTTCGTTGGTATTAATTGCAGCACATATATTACCTTGCAAGAGCATAAAGCTACTGTGTTGTGCTGGCCAATAGGCTAGGTAGCTTTCCAGCATTCTCACTTTTCCTTTGGTTTAGTTATTTCAAGTGCAGCTTGTCTCTGCAAACTATCTCTGTAGAAATGACATGGTAGCATACCAGGGCTGTGTCCTCACTGCCAGCTGGATTCTAATACACTGTACTGGCAGGTCACTTGCAACCTCTGTAGAAGTCTGAGTCAGGCCAGTTTCATGCCGTCATCTCCCCACTCCTTTTTTTTCCCTTCTCATTTTTAGCTGACTTGGCCTTTCTCAACAGTAACAGATTGGTTTGGTCCTTGCTGACCTGTGCCCTCAGTACGGCAAGGAAGCAGAGGCTGGCTCTGGTGAGCAGTTGCCCTTGTTCCAGCTGGCCTTACTACCCAGGGATGAGGTGCTCCAAGGGGTGGCACTCGCCTTGAGCTGCCAGGGCCAAAGCAGCCAGGAGCAGCTGTGGAGCCGGTCTCATGGAGAAAGCCAAAACGTGCATTATGCTCTTCTTACTGTATTCAGCATAGTTTTTTGCATTTAGCTTGCTTTCTTTGCTGTAATTGAATGTTCATATGAAGGGTTTCCGTCTGTCACATGGAGGGGTAAGAATGTGTGAAGACCTGTGTGAGTATCCTTCCAGTAATAGCAGCGTGTATTGCTGTGTCCCATTTTAGGACTGGCAACAGAGGGAGTCAATAAACAGGAGATACTTGACACCTTGCATAGTTAGCTTCTTTGGTGTGTGTCCCATAACTTGACAGGAGGTGGGGGGAACATCTGGGCTGGGTAGATCCTATGTTTCTTTACCTTCTACACAGCACAAACTGTATATTTTACCTGTTTAACTGTAGAGATAAAGTTACCACTTGCGTGGTTCCCTTTAGGTGATCAGGCAGCTTGTCTGTACGGCTGGGATGGCAGAGGCCGATGGACTGCATTAAAAAGGATGGCAGGGTGAAAACAGGCAGGTAGTCCTAGAGGCTAAGGCCTAGTTTTCTTTGCTGAAAGGAAGGGACAATTTTTTGTGTTTTGTTACACTAGGTTATTACTTGGAGTTTTGTTCCTAGTGCTTATTCTCACTTGCCCTGAAGGGCTTGGCAATGACCACATGCATTTCTTTGTAGTGTGTCCTCACCTAGAAGCTGACAAAGACCTGGGTCAGTGCCTTTTTCCATAGGTCTCTTGTCACCCCATCAGTGCCATGTACATCATGAGTGTCCCAATAAAACTGAGAAAACTCCTGTGGATTTTCAGGGAAATATGATTAGGCCCAGATGACTGGTCCTTGTTCAAGACTTGTACAGCAGAACTCCATGTTTCTGGACCACTCTCCTCATTCTGAGTATGATTTCTGAAACGAGGAATGCTATTGTCATGTATATGCTTTTGTAAATTGGCCTCTCAGTATTTCTTTCTTTTTTTTTATTTATTTTTAAATCCAGCAAAAATTCCCAGTGAAGTTAAGTGGATGGGAATTAGTGGGTGGTGCTGAAGGAGGCTGGGGCATCACCTTGAGGAGGTGATAGTGAGGGAAGTGGTCAGCTCCACAGGGTCAGGTTGCAGCAGGGCTGTGAGCAGAACCCATTGCTCATGTCAGTAGGAGATTCTATTTTAAATCTGGTGGAAAGGTTTCACTTATGGGAATAAAATGCTAAAAACTGCTTTAAAAACTTCTAGTATTTGATGGAGAAAGTTGCTCTTTCAGCCGCTGAGTACAGTGTGTAGAGCTCTGCTGACTGGCTTAGATTTTCTTTAAACTTTTTTTGAAGGGGTATCAAACACTATCAAATTCTGCAGGATTTTTCTGTTGTGGGAGGAGTGCAAATTTTCTATATACGGTCTTCATTTGAAGGAAGTATGTTAGTTCATGACTTGGAACTGGTCTTGCATTTGCATAGAAATAAAAGGATCCAAATAGCATGCAATTGCAATTAAAACCCATGGAAAGACAAATTCAACTAACTTATTTTCCTGAACGTATTTGGAAAACAGAAAGAAGAGATCTGTGATTTTTTAAATTTGAAGCAATATAAAAAGGACCTTGAACTTTCAATCAAACAAGCATGTAATTAAATTTCTCCCAGCTCCATAATTTCCTATTGTACCCTTGTTACCTTTTATTGTCACATCTATTTGCATCTTCACAAATCCAAAACATCTTAATTTGAATAAAACAAAAGCCTATTCATGCTTCTGCTATTCATGTGGTTTAATTGGTTTACAAAATACAAATGTTCTTTGAAAGAAGCTGATTTGATTTCAAGAGGCTGGTAGCTGTCCGTCATATGTGGTCCTTCTCACAAAAGACGAAGGAAAAGAACTAAACATAAATGGGCTTGCTTCAGTTTGCTTTGTTTCTACTCCTGTTTTAGCTGAGTTCTTGCTGTTGCTCAGTGAATACAGTAGGAAAATACTCTTAGGGTTGTAGCTAATTGCACAGATGAAAATAGTTTCCCATATGTTCATTTTAAATGAAGAATTGAAGACCCTTTTGAAATGCTCTACTTTCCTGTTCTAGGTAATACGAGCATTATCTTAAAGACTGCAAAATATGTTATGCTCTTGGAACACCTGGATGGGCTGTATTACAGCAGTAGAGGTAATAGTGATGTATACCAATGTCAGCTGGGGTTAGAGTGAGGTTCCAGATTGTTTTGATATTTATGTCATATGTAAAAGAGAGTGAGTAGCTGGGAAAGGTAGTATGGTTTTGCATTCCAAATGAATCACATCTAATTGAATTTGAATTGAAATACAAGTAAGAATTAGTTGAAGTTAATTTCTGATATTTCATATGGAATGATCTGTTATGTAATGGTTTGTTAACATAGACCAAGATTTTTTTCACCTCGTGGGTCTCAATGAAGGCCAGGTGGAGCAGGTGACCCAGGTGAGCGTTGGGCAGGCACCTCTGTCACTCTGTTGTGATCGGGGAGGTACTGCAGTGTTTGAGCACAGAGGTAGCATCTGTGCTGGGTGACACTGGAGTTTGCAGGTTTAATCTTCAACTCAGTAGGGCTAATGGAAGCTGAGTTTGAAAATAACTCCTTGTCTAGGTGTGGGTTTTTGCTTTGGAAAAATCACAGTCTTTCAGTGCATCTGAATATCATCACAGCAGACAACCTCAATGATCCTATTGCAGATATGTTCCTGATGGAGGGGAACTCTTACCCCTCAGAATACACTTCTTGACCAGCCCTAGGGTGTCCTTGCCATGCAGTGACCCTGTGAGCAGGGGCTGAGCCTCTGCATGGGTCCCCAAGCATTGTGTCTAGACACCTGGCTTCCTCTGGATGTTTGGAAGATAATCCCCTTACTGAGTCTGCCCGGGTTACCTGGCACGGATCTCTGCTACACCTTTTCTGCAGGCATGGGAGGAACAATCCTCAGTGTCTTTCCATACCAGCTCTTCCTCAGTCAGAAGAGGAAAAGGTTCTTTCTCTCAGTCTCTGTTTCCAGCTGCACAGTCACTTCTTGAAGTACCTGGGAAAAGAAGGAAAGGGATTTAGCCCTGCAGGCTTTTCCATTGAGGGAGGGACCTTGATGGAAATATTGCTAATATACAGCAGTAGCTCTATAACAGCAATAGGCCAATACAGCACAGGCTGAACAACTGTGCGCAGGATGTCTGGTACTATTTGAACACCAAATATGGAGTTAATGTAGAAAAATGTCAATCAACTCGTTAAACTGATCCAGGGATTTGCCTGGAGAATTATATATTCTTCTGTGAAAAGAACAGCATTTTATGGTATGGCTAGTTAACTAGTCTATTTAAATTTTTTGCATGTTCTCCAATGCGACCGTAAAGGGACCAGTGCCTGAATAATATCCATGTTGTCTTTGGGGTGCATCTGAGAGTATGGACATGTGTTTCAGGGAGGCTGCCTGCCACTGAGGTGTCTTTAGTGATGTCACCTCCCCATCTGTGTGCCTTCATGAGACTATACCCAACAGTTACAGGCCAAAGTCACAAAGGGAAACATGGGGAGATGTCAGTCAAGTCTCTCTATCCGTCAGTATAGTTTATGTTTAAGCACAGTCTGAAGGGCACAAGAAGGGGCATTACTGGCAAAGTAAATCAAATCATGGTTGGCAACAGGTTGCAAATGCTGGAGAGAACTGGGAGTGGATGGGCAATGGAATTATAAAGCAGAGGGAAGCCTCTGAAGGATACAGAGATCATAAAAATGGAAATTATTGGTTATTGGCAGCAAGAATCTGAACTCATTCTGTGTTACTTCAAGAGGAAAGTACTTGGATGTCAAAGGAAAGTTTTATGCACAACCTAATGCGGTGCTAATTGGAAAAAAAGAAAAATATGTTTGCACTATCAGTTGTTGCTCTGTATCTCCATGAGTTCTGAGGCTACTTTAAAGAAAATATTACCTCTACTGAACTGCAGATTAATTAGTCAAGCTAATGAATAATTCAAGTCTTGAATTTACCCAAAGCATCCCTTATCAGTTTATATACTTTGCTAATAGGAAAAGAGAAGACCAGCTTTTTGTTGTGATTTGAAGATTTTCAAAGCAAAAGCCTCAGTTTATGCTTTGCTAAGATGAACTAAATCAGGAATTCATGGTAATGGATTTAGCAACCTGCTGAATAGGCAAACATTTACCATCTAGTGCTTTTGTTGTACAGGAGAGTCATTAGCTGAACCCCATTTAAGGTGTTTATCTTTCTTGATTTTCACAGAAGAAAAAAAGATGTAGCAAGGATTATTTTTTACTTTTTTACTTTTTATTTACTGTGCCTAGAGGCTTATTTCACATTTTCTCTTTTTAAACACTGCAGAAATCAGCCTGAAATGCTTGATCAGTCTAGATTCTAGAAGTATTTTACAATGATGAAAGTACAATTCCTTACTTGATATTTACTGGTGGTAGGAAGAGCTGATTGTATCTGGTCATCTGCATGGGTGTAGTAAGTACTGTGCATGTCTATGGAAGAACTGGAAGGAAGCAGGTCTGTACCCAACCCAGAGACGCTAAGGTGGCTCTGTGTTATGCAGCTGCTGTCAGCTGCTGCTAATCTGAGCACCTTTGTGTCTGTTTTCCCTTTACATGCTGCTAACTCAGGAGACAGTGAGTCAGGGGGCAAGTGCTTCAGGAGTGAGTCACCCTGTCCATCTGCCCTGAGGGCTGACCCTGGGACATGTCCCTGTCCTCTCCTTGGCACCAGCACACTTCCTTACTTGGGGAAGAAAGGGCTCTTAGCAGGATTGTTTCTTGAGGTTGTGAGTGAGGCTGGTGTGCCTTTTGGGGAGGAAAAGAATGCACCAGCTAGGTTGAAAAAGCAATCATATTTGGCTTAAATACTGTGACTGCTGAAGAGGAGCCAGTACCACGTCTAGGGCTTTGTTGATCTATGAAGGTTTTGATGACCTGAAACTCTAGTACTTTGGGTAAAAGTTACCTTTTGAGAGAGGTAATGAGTGTAATTGGTGTTTCATTCAATTGGGTCTCTCCCTGGACTGCTTCTGTGCCATTTTTTTGCAGAATGAGGCGTTTCAGTCCACTGTGTGGCTGGAGCCAACTGCTGCACAAGTTCATCCTGCAAAGGACAGGGATGACTGGCACTGATTGCATGATGTGGGTTTAAGTATTGATCTGGAAGGGTAAATTTTGCTTCTGAAAAGTTGGTAACCACCCTGGGTTCACTGGTAACTTGATAAGTGCTGTTTTTTGAGGGGGGAAGAGGGACTTTGGTGGTTGGACTTGGCCGGTGAAAAGGTACGTCTTTCTTCCACTTCTCTGAACGTGGCATGTACAAAGTAGTGCTCTACAGAATGGAGCGGAGTAGGCTTTGCATATCTGAATTTGATCTGACCACTGCTAATGAAAAATGATTAATAATTGTGTCTCTGCTTAGTCTTTTATAAGACCATTCAGAGCCAGCTTTCACACATTTTCTAAAAGCCTTTTTCTGGTGCAGGCAGATTTGTAGGACCATAAGACATTCTTGCTCCCTAAAGGTTTTCCTCCACCTGCTTAACTATAGTCCTCTGATGTTATATGGTTGCTATGGAAATAAATGACATCACAGTCTGGGGAACATGGCTTCATATGAGAAATCAATAAACTAGAGTAAATGAGTTTTCAGACAGCTATGCTTCCTCCCTGTCTTACTAACATGGAAAAAAGGAGGTGGATGGCTGATGAGAAAGTGAGAAATAATTTTTAAATGTGTTTTGTTTTTTTTTTTTTCAGAGCAAATATGTGTTTTCTAAGCCAAATGTCTGTCGATTCTTCTAGACTTCAGGAGAGCTATCAATAACCCCTTAAAGACGTACAGGGAATTCAAGTCAGGGAGTTGGTAATTTCCCACTAGTTGCATCATATCTTGTTTTTCAGTTATTTCCATTTCATTTTCTGTTTTTGGCACCAATTGTACAGTAGAATACCTTAAAAGGAGCGGGCAGAGATGTAGTCAAGTCACTCCTCTTTCAGCCTGCTTCCTGTTCTCTTCCTCGTTTTCTTCCCCTCATTAGGGGCCTCTGTGGCTGCCTCTCCCATCAGGCCTCAAGCAGCATGGGCAAGGCATGCACAGAGGCCATCCACAGAAAGCCAGGTCCTGCTGTTACTCCCGCCTTATTTGAGGAATTCAGTATGGCCCCTGCTGAGCCTGGGCTGCAGGAGGTGTGTGATACTTGGCAGCCCTGCTAGAGCCCAGCCCACTTACCATGGTGATTTTACACATAAGGTGTCTCTTCCTAAGAATGGAAGGGCCTTCCCCGTGCCCAGAGTAAGTATGGGTAGAGTACTGGAAACCTATGAGAGCAGGTAAAATCTGGGCTGTGGTGTCACCCAGGTAGTGTCAGTGCAATAGTCCTCAGGAAAAGCACAACAGAATGAAGGTTGGAAGGTAGAGCATGCATCTTAAATAGCTGTTTCTGACATACTTCATAGATTAAGGACAGTAAATTGCAACTGCTTTAACTACCAGAAAAAAGCCTCCAGAGTGACTGTTAGATTCTGTAGTTAAAGTAAAACTCAGAACTGTTCAGAAGCCTAGATGAATTAAAATCTGTTTTGTGTCATGTGTATGAAACCAGCTATTATAATCAGAAGTAAAGCAACTAATATTTTGCAGATGATAACATTTTTTCTTGTAGCAGCATTGATCCTTACTAGCCAACATGTGGTAGACAGTCTTTAAAGGATTACCAGCAAATTCACTCCTTCACAGGAAGGTTGAGCAGGGTGACCATGCTGGTTAGTGCTGTCACTTTCTGAGGAATTACCCAGCTCTTGTTGTGACTGGAGCGCATTTGGATCCTTGGATAATTTCTGAATGAATCAGCCACACGAGGACAGTGCTTTAAGAGATGGAGTATACGCATCTTGTATGTACCCATCTGTGCAGCAATGGGCTGTTTTCCAATATTTTGCTTAAACAAAAAAGCAGACCTAGACTAAAATATACGTAGAGAGGCAGTCCAGCTCTGACAGGATGTGGCATTACAGCTGAGTTGAGGATGTCGGACTGCCATGGTTTATGGCTAAATGGAAGAGTTCAGCACTGCCTACTGTGTGGTTAATCTCTTTGTAAGTATTAGTTTTGTCACTTACCAGTTGTACAGATGCAGAGGAAGTGGTAAGAATATTATCGAAGTTTGTCCATTGTGGCAGCTCAGCGTCAGCTGGCAGTAGAAAGGAGATGTTGTGTAGAATCAGAGAATCAGAATTGTCTAGGTTAGAAGGGACCTTTAAGATCATGTAGTCCAGCCATCAAACTAACTCTGATGAAAAACAACCCATCACTGAATCACATCACTAAGCAGTGTGTCAACCCCTCTTTTAAATACCTCCAGGGATGGTGCCTCAACCACCTCCTTGGGCAGCCCATTCCAATGCTTAATAACCTTCCAGTGTAAAAAATTTTCCCAATATCCAATCTGTATTTGTAGTTTTGTAGTAAAACATTTGAAAAAGTGCCTGGTGTGAGACACCAATGGCATGAGTGTTTGGTGTAAAACCTGGTTTTTGTTACACCCCTTAAGGGACTGCATATTTGCCAGCTGGTGTGACTGGGCTCGCCTTCCAGTTTCTCCTTTGCAGTAACTTCCCACCCTGTGTCCCAACACAGCAAACATAGCAAAGACTGCTATTCACCAGCCCCAAATTGTAATTGGGAACCTCACATGAGGATTGAGTTTGTAGCATTCTCCTATTTTAAACTTTGGGAAGAAAAACAATATTGGGAGAAATTTATCTGTGCAAAACAGGCACTGATATGTGATAGAAAGGTTTGGGTAAGGAAAAGGTCTTAATGCTTTATCTTCTGCTGTTCTCTCCTGACTCTTTTTGGAGGCGCAAATGATAGCAGAAACTCGTTTTCTTTAATATCTTTCTGTTTAAACTACTACTACTTTAAAATTTTGGTGTGTGAGATCACCAAAGTATCAAGAGCAGCCTGCAGGGAGATGGCACATAGTTATTGGCAGAAGTCTAGTCCTGTCTGCCTTCGCACAAATAGTTCTATTGAAGTCAATAAAACTATTTGTGTGACCAAGGCAAGCAAGATGTGACTCACTTGGGAGACAGTTTTTAATAGCAGATAGTCACTTAGGAAGCAATGATCCTGTTGTCTACAAATGCCCTTAGTAATAAAACAGAACAGAAACAGAGGAAAGGTCTTGAGGAGCATAATATCTCCCAAAGTGTATGTTTTTCATGAAATATCAATTATTTATGAGTTTTTTTTTCCTGTAGCATCCAGCTAGTCCAGATGAGGAGCACTAATGCAAATCTGATTAGTGAGTTCGGAGAAACTGCCTAAATAAATTAAATGGGCACAGCTTTGCTTATTAAACAGACTGTTTCTCAGCTTTTCTCTAGCACGTCAGCGAGTTTAAGTGTGTTCCTCCAAGTGAGAGGAAGGAAAATAATAGATAAAAATGGAAAATGAGAGGCACAGATTTAGCTAATGATAGCTGTAGGTGCAGGCTGCTTGCCATCTTGGAAATGACAGATACAAATATCCCTAAATTTATACGTAAGAGAGCAAAGATTTAGAAAGCTTGTGCTGCAACTCTTCAAATTTAATTGTATATCCTTTGCTATTTTGGTGAGTGGAAGAGAGACTGAAAGTTTTCTGGAAGAAGAAAGGAGCCTTGTTGCTGACATAGTGTAAAAGATGGATCTGAAATATAATACATTATTTACTATATTTATTCCCCTGTCTCTGTAAAACTAACAGAAAGGCGTCTGTCGCCCCTTCTAGCTGCCTTTAAAATTGCTTTAGACCACAAATGACCATTAAAGGCACCAGGCAACAACATGTGCGAGTATATATAGCAGTAGCTAGTGTGACTGTACCCAGGGGAGGAGGCACAATCAACTCGAAATAGTTGAGCAGGCAGCTCCCACTTAACTGGGCAAGGTTTCCTGTCCCCTGGGAGAGATTAGTCCCTGGCCCCATGCCGGTCACCTCTGCTTGGTGGTACCCCAGCCAAACACCTGGCAAGCCACCACAAATAGACCTGCAAAGGTGTAGCAATTACAGTGATCACAGTGAAGTGGCTTAATGTCCTTTATCAAGTTACCTGCTAAAGCATGCAAATTCCTCTGTAGGAGGCATGTGTGTACACACACACACACTCTTAGAGGTTAAAGCTATCTTGTGCAGGGAAGAGCTTTCTGATGTGATGACAAGAGGAAACCATGTTAATAAACGCCACATTTTGGCAGAATTAGGTGCCAGGTCATTGAGTTAAAATATTGGTGCTGTGTAAAGCAGAAAACACGAGTCTCGCAATTATTTCTAGAAGCTTCTTTATAATTTGTTTATATTCTGGTAGTTTCTGGAAGCCCCAGTCAGGATGCAAACTGCATTATGCTAAATATGTTTGTGAAGTACTTCAAAGCAGGGAGCATTGGGTTAATCTCTCTTCCATATCCATATGTGAGAAGCCACAATTGCCTGTTCATATATGCACAGGACTATATATACGCTTACAGATTTCTGTGCCTACACAAGAAGATAATGTGCTAGTACACAAGTAGCTTTATCTTTGAGGTAGTATTTATAAAAATTATATAGTGAAACTATTTTGTCTGCTGTATATTTAAGTAAACACAAGATGGAGATGGGGATTTGTTATAGGTGACTCAATCTCAGGAGAGAACAGGCTAAATGGCACTTAAAAGAGAGCTAATTAATGTGCAAGGGAGATGCTTGGTGTAATTATAAACAATGCTACAGAAGCAGCAGAGATGCTCGGAGGTCGTTTCTCTCAGGCACTGGAGCTGAAGGACAGGATGGCTTCCTTTGTGCAGTGGGGTGTGTGGAAAGGGGAGGCGGTCTTGCATGGAAGCAGAGGTGGCAAAGCAGTGTCTGCTTGGGTTTTTTGAAATCCTCTAACACTGAGAAGTAACTCCCAGAAGAGCTCAGGAAGTTGGCTGCAGTGCTCTCTGAAACAATAATGTTGATTTTTAAGAAGTCTTGGGAAACTGAGGGAATTCCAAAGGCCTGTGGGACTCTTGGGCCCTTGTGGTGTTTAAAAAGGCCAAATGCATACCCCTAATTAGTAGGTCAGGTTGATTTGATGTTATCTACAGGCTGATGGGACAGTTTGTTTGGGACTCTGTATTAATTTATAATGCTCCAAAGTATTAAAGACTAAAAATGTAATTCCTACTTAGTATGGTTTCACCGATGGTAGATTTTTCAACTTGCATTTTGTTTTGATGAGGTTATATACTTTCATGATAAAACTCCCCCAGTGATTATATAATATCCTTGGATTTCTCTAAATCATTTGAACTGGTAATATGTGTCTTTTTGATTAAAAGCAAAATCCAGAAAACTCATGTTATATTGAATTAACCTTCTAAGTGGATTTAAAGCCTGAGATTTTGAACTGAATTTGTTAATAGTACATATGAACAGTGAGATCCATTCCTGTCTTCCCTTGCCCATTGTTGATAGTGCAGGGTTTTGTTGGGAGAGTTTGCAAGCGGAAGTGGAAGCGATGTGGATGTCAGCTTACAGAACAACGTAAATCACTTCTGTTTTCATTCAGCCAAAAGTAAGATATCGTAACAAGGAACTAAGAGCCCCGCTTACATAAATAAGGTATGAAATTATTTGATTGTTATCCATTAATATTCAGCAGGGAGGTTTTAGGTCAAGCTTGAGCTATTATAAAAAATCTGCTCCAACCGATCCAGTGAGTGAAGGCAGAAGTGCAAACCAAAAGGCAGGGAGAGAGGTGCTGAGGTAGAAAAAGAATCACATCTGTACCATATGGAAATGCAACAGTGTAGAGAACTGTGTAGGTCAATCCTAATGTGCAAGTGGTTCAATTTTAATCCCTCCTCAGAGCAGCAACTGAACTGTGAAGACCACAGCAGCACAGGCAGCATGGTCTCACCATGTGCAGAAGTTAATGATTGGCATTAGTGGTTGGCGAGGTTGAAGATTGCTTCACCTCCTCACCATGGCTCCAAAGGTGTGTGTTTTCTGAATAGAATAGCTGTGAGGGAGTGCAAAATACATTGTTCTTTAGCTCAACAGACTCAGCTTGCATGGACATCTGTGCACACTCTGGTGAAGTTGTTTAGAAAACAGCTTGTAATTTAAATGGCCATTTTTGAGGCCCTGCTAGTAGTACTCACCTTCTTGGAAGGGCAGCATCCTTTTATACCAACTTCAATTAAACAAATCCCCTCTTCCCCCATTTCCTTCCTCACTTCTTAGGCGAGGGAATTTCAGCTTGCTGCCCTGAAGCAAAATGCTGCCAATTTTCTCGATGATCCCTGCCCCTCCCCTCCCTAAATCTGCTGGCTTCACTGGCTGGGGACATCTGTGAAGAGTGTATGTCAGTGTCTGCTCCAGAACAGCTATGTGTGCCAGTTAGCTGGGCACGGGGAGGTGTTGGGCAGGCTCTTCCCATCCCACCCAGCTGGTTTGGCATCTGTACGACACCACGGACAGCAATGGGGTTTCAATTGCAGGAAACCAGTTTACCAGAGCACAGAGCCCAGCATGCTGGTGGGCTTCCATGGATGCAGTTGCAGCTCAGTGGGGGCCTGGCTGGCAGATGAAATCTGCCATTCTTGGACTCAGTGCTGACATCAAAATTGGAGAGAGAGAGAGAAAGAGAAGTAAGAAGTACAGCAGCATTGAGCACCAAAGTACCAAGATGTGCAGATGCTCGGACTCTGCACACTCTGCAGGAATGAAGGTTTAGTCAATACATTTCTAAGAAATCATTAAATAGAACAAGCCAGACTGTCATGGGTGTCATTTTATTAATTGAGCTGGAACTTTAGATTGGAAAAGAATGTGGCCTTCAGGTGCTGGTAGCATTTGCTAAATGTTGCTTTGAGGGATGTGAAGTGAGTTGTCAGCTTTCACGGTGCTTTAAAATTAAAATCTTCCTAAGCAGTGAATCAGTCTGTGACCGTAGCTGGCCATCTCACCTCAGCCGGGCTGAACTAGTCTGGAAGGGCACTGTATCAGGTGATGGGAACGGTCCCAGGTCTGGAATGATTTCTAAATAAGTACAGACTTCCAAGATGAAGGTTCTTCATTCCAGAAAAGAGACTACAGAAGAGAGAAGCAGAGCTCTACAAAACCACGAGCATCAGGAATAAAACTGCTTATTTTTGCTTGTAATAAAGCTAAGGTACCTCAGATCAAACTACAAGGTGGCAGGTTCAGAACCACAGAATATACATTTTTTTCATACAAGAAGTAATTAAGCTTAAACACAAAAAATATTTTGATAGAAATTTCAAAAGCAGAGATGGTTCCAAAAAAGCAAAATCATGATATAAAAATTGATTGGGAGCTATTAAACACAATAATGCAATTGCTGGCCCAGAAAGGAAATCTCTCAGTCATAGATATCTAGAAGTTGTTCAGAGAACCTATACCAGGAGAGTGTCACTAGCCACCATCTAATGATCTACTGTAAGTCTCCATAGTAGCAACTGTGGAAGAAACAACGGCAGGTAGTTGGACATTTTTTTTAACTTACTTTGTGTTGTTATCAGCAGAGATTTCATAGCACTTGAGAAGCTTGAGTAGGACCTTGTTTTCTTTGATACTAACCTTTCACTCCTGGGTGTGCGCTGTCATTATAGCTCTATTTGCTTGTGTGGGCCTGCACAGATATGAAAAATGAAATTTATCCTGAGGCGTAAGCATCCTGCCCTCAGGAGAAAGGAAACATCCTTCTCTTGTGAGGCCTCTCCCTGACTTCAGTGAGATGACCATCGTGACTAAAAGCAAGCTAGGTGATGCACAGGTATCAGAGGTTGAAGGGGATGGATCAGAACAAAACACGTTCTGTTTTTTGCCTTACCAGCTGTATTAGTACAAATATTTTGGTCACTATAGGCGGCCTGAAGAGAGACCCTAATTCTAGGAGGTGAGCATTTAGATCATTAAGGGAAGAAAGCAGAAAGCATGACGCCAGAGAAACTCGGTATGACGGTTCACTTTTAATCCCGACTCTCTGGTCTGGCTGTATACTTTATTAGAGAGAAATATTTTCTCCCCTGTTGCGTAGCTGTATTAGTCTTTCAACAAAAGCACAAGGGGCCCAGCAACACACAGATAAAATCATACTGAGCTGTGCTTCCTGGAATGTGGCACATCAAACAGGGCTTTGTTGGGTGGTTAAAGAGCCTATTTCGTTTGGATGCTATTTTGACAGAACGCATTGTTTTCAAAGACCCTGGGAATTATGCCCATAAAATGCATTCAGCGGATACATTTATGAGGCTCGATGCAGCACTGGTACGGGTGTTGTCTGGGGACCTTTTAAAGGCCAGACAGGAAAACAGCACTGTAATCCTCACATTGACTCCCATCTGTTGTAGCAGGGTATCTCTCTTGGCACAGCACGTTCACCACTGTGCAAGGAAGGCTGGGGAGGCCAGGGTCCAATAAACCCCCTTTGCTTTGTGCTGCTGGAGGGATGGAGTTTGGTGGGATGACTTGGGGCTTAGGGGAGGTGGGTTGTGCTGGATGGCCGTTCTGAGAGGCTGTGTGATGGAGAAGGGTAGAGGCTGTGTCACCCCAAACAAGGCAAGGCATGCTGACATGCAAGGCAGGATTGCAGGTCCTTATTTTGGCTGGTGCTCCAGGCATGGTGCCCAGGACCTGTGGCTAAAGTCAGCAGTTCTTTCCAAATGCCACCAGGCTAGCAGGGCTCAGCACCACGGCCTCCAGGGCTTCTCTTGAGCTGGCTGTGTATCTGCTGGGTGGATGGTGGTAGACCTGACCAGCAGGGCCAGCTCCTGGGCAGGACAGTGAAGGAAAGAGACGAGTCTTACATGTAATTCAGAGTAGGGTCTCCCTTCAGGGTTGGTATTTTCCATAGAAATCTGCTCTGTTGTCTTCATTGCCTTCTTCCCTAGGCTGTGATGGGGTGTGGTTGAGGATACCAATTGAATATTTCTATATAAGACTTTACAACAATATTTAGAAGTATCTAAGCCATGTATAGTTGTACAGCATGACATAAATATCATATAGAATTATACATGTCTTTGTAACGCTATAGGTCCTTCCTCCTCCTGCACTTCACCTGCCTCTGCTGAAATGAGGACCATTTTATCAGTTGTTGACTAGCAACACTCTCTCTCTCTCTTAAAAAAAAAAAGAAAAGAAAAAGTTTAGCTAGAATGGAGCTCCACTTTAAAAGGAAAAAAGTTTTCTTGTTCCTGGCATACCTTTCTTCATTACCTGAACTGATACAAGCTCCACTACTTGTTTGTAGCTGTACACTGTATCTCCAGCCAGCACTGCTTTAATGGAGCCCCTGCCCAGAGGTATTTCCCTAGTGTACACAAAATAGAGGTTTTCTTTATCTCTGTGCAGTCTACCCACAGGATTTGACTAAAATTCGTGTCTTCCCCACTTCCATGTTTACATTTACATTTCTTTTCTGTCTTAGAACAGCAAAAAGGTTTTTGTTTTTTTTTTTTGGTAGGCAGGTGATGTAGTATCAAACCTCAGGGTTTCCAGTCTACCAATCTGTCCAGCCAATTCCTTTAGCAGTGGTGAGAATCGCAGCTTTTGCTCTTGGCAGGATGCGTTCTCTTTGGTCTCTGATACCTGGAGATGCTGTGTGTCAGGGCATAGTTTTCCTAGCAGGTGCACGCCATGAAAGGCAGCAGCCTGGAGACTGGTTATCCTCTTACCAACAGTGAGGACGTAGTATCTGTGCTGCAGCAAAAAGAAGATGAGAGCTCTCTGGACACTACACTCTGGAAGACAAGCTAGGCTTGTTGTATGGCACAGCAAGCCAGGTTCTATGCTCAGAAACATGCAGTTTGAAAAGGAAACGAGTCGGTCAGGATTTGAAGGTGAGCAATGGATACACGTGGTGTTAGGCATAGTGCACCCCATGCTCTCCAGCATGACCCGCAGGGATCTGCTGAAGGGAGGGTGAGTGGTACTTCATGAAAATCGGGCCCCTCCAGGGCGTGGCAGAGAATGTGTCTTAAAAAGCCCAAACTTGTCCATCACTTTTGAAGTTAAGGAACTTACTCATTATATTAATTACACCCCACTTCTTAAAATGTGTAAGCATGTGCATAAATGCACTGTTATGAGAAGCCTTAAAGCTAAAATTAGGCACAATGTTTTGTAGTGCTAATTGGTGAATGTTAGCATGGAACGTCTGTGTCTTGTCACCAGGGCACATCTTAATTCTGGTTTTACAGTAAAGCGCCTTCCTTTTCTGCTGCTTGCCTTACTTTCTTCAGATACGGGGGAACAATACTTCCTGCCCCCATCTGATGCTGTAGTTTGATGGATTTGAGATCAAGCTTAAGGCATACATCCCTTGGGCATGAATTAGGTCTTGGAGCTGCCTGGAGCTTGCAGGGTAGTGTGGAAGTGCTGAGTACTGCAACAGCATTTGGCCTGTTGTGATGTGCACATGGGCGGTAATACTGAAGTTCTTCTAACTGGTTCCCCATGGCACTGCTGTTAGCAGCACCACACTAAATGACCTCTCTTACGCAGAAATACTGTAAAATGACCAGCTCTAAAACACCCTAAAATTTTGTGGTCTCTTTGTGGCCCAACACGGTGGTCTTGTTATCAGTCTGTTTTGAACTCGGAAGTAAAAGGCCACATAGTAAGACAGAATCGTTTGAACTATAGCAAGTAGGTATTAGGGAAAATAAGTGGTGAAGTCTGTAGTATCCTGAGTGAAAACAGTGGCAGATTATGTTTAACACTGAAGCTGTACTGGGCCAAACTGACTAAAAGTCAAGTAAATAACTTACTTTCCGGAGGACCTCACTTGCAGAATTCTGTCTTGTCCAGGGTTTTTGTTTCAGTGCCCTACACAGATTTAGTGTTGCTTCACTTCAAGTGTACAATTTGAGATCTTGTCAGCTGTTTGTTGTGTCCTTTCGGCTAACAGAAACAAAAATAATTATCTTTATATATTTTAGCAATGCTTTCTCTATCTTAGCTAATGAGATTTCCAGGTAGATAGTTCCTGAATTAGTTAGCAGTGTTTGCATACAGCCCCAGACCTGGGCTGGATACCTGAGAAGGTAATGAGAGGAAAAGGAAAAAAACAATGTACTGAGAGATAGATTAGACAGCTCAGTGTATTTTGCAACACATGCATAAAATGGTCTGGAAAAATGTTGGCACTGCACAGTGAAGCATCCTATGGAATAGGAGAGCCCATGTAACTAGAATTCGCCACCTCTGCAGTTACACGATATGGTACATTATGTCATTTATAACATAATTATACTTTTTTCAGCAGGAATCTTACTTTTTTTGTACTGTATAGTTTTATATTAATCCCTGTTGCTTTAATTCTTTACTGTCTGCTATGGTACTAATGACGTACATGCAGTAATCTGATGACTTTGGATAAACAAATTCGCTTCTCTCTGGCTGAGCTGATTTATCTACAGGAGAAGTTAATCATGTTTCTTCAGTGATGTCATGTAGTTGAAAGAGCTCTCTTGGGGGGATCGCCATGACTTTACTTGTGAATGAAGATGGACATCTGAAGCAGCACGAGACACCAACCGGTGCACAAAACCTACCAGATCTGTTGTGAGGAAGTGAGAGGCAGACTATGGTCTTATTTGCTTTGCTGCAGGAACTTAAATTGCATAAAGAGATAGTAATACCTTGTGCCTTCATACAAAAGACTTTTTAAAATTAAAAGTAGGCTCTATTAGCATAGGGATGCCAGGAGAAAACAAAGTTATTTTTCAAGCTTCCTTTCACTCAGAAACTATTTTTGAAATGCTAATGATGGTATATTTACCTTGTGCTGCTGTATCATAAGCGATATTTGCAAATGTTTAAATACTATTCTATTTTGACACTTGGCAACTTCAGCTCAGATTGTGCTGACATGTTTTTACAGCTTGTTACTACATGCATTGAAGCTCCAGCCTGGAAAAATACTTAGCACTGAGAATGCACAGTATACAAAGTGTCTCTTTAGAGCCCAATAGAATGGTTCAGTTGTCACTGATGAAAGATGCCCGTGGTCTACAGTTGGAGTTTTAGCAGAGGACCATTGGACCGTACCCCTGTGGTGTTTGTTCTGAGAGCAATTAAAAGGCCTTATGTTGAATTTTAGCCTGGAAGGAGACTTAGAAAGACGTAGTGATTATTTTAAGAGGTTTTTGCTCTTTGCTGTTCTGGACTGAGTACAGAAACTGCTCTGAACTAGAACAACCTTAGTCCCCATGGAAAAATTAGCAGTGGGCTATTCTGGCAGGGTAGTGACTTCTGCACAGGGGCATAAGTAGCCCTCAAGAGGGAAGTTTGTTGCCTGTTTAAGTGTCTTAATTGGAGAATCTCCAGCTTTGGAGTCCTCAGCACCAAAAGGACATGAACCTGTTGGAGAGGGTCCAGAGGAGAGCCGCAAAGATGATCAGCCTATGAAGACAGGCTTGAGAGAGTTGGGGTTTAGCAGCTTGGAGAAGAGAAGGCTCTGGGGAGACCTTGTAGCAGCCTTCCAGTATCTGAAGGGGGCCTACAAGAAAACTGGAGAGGAACATTTTACAAAGGCATGTAGTGATAGGATGAGGGTTAAAGGCTTCAAACTGGAAGAGGGTAGATTTAGATCAGATTTCAGGAAGAAATGTTTCACTATGAGGGTGGTGAGGCACTGGAACAGGTTGCCCAGAGAAGTTGCGGGGGCCCCATCCCTGGAAGTGTTCAAAGCCAGGCCGGATGGGGCTTTGGGCAACCTGATCTGTAACCTGGTTCTAACCCCCTCTGCAGATGATTTTTAAGGTCCCTTCCAACCTAAACTAATTTATGATTCTGTGAATCTTACCCTGGCAAAACCAGGAAGTTTTCAGTCTATACAGAGCTGAGCAAACAGATTTGCTCACCCTTCGCTCTGGAAGTTAGAGGCTATTTCTGGGAAAGCACTAACTTTTAAGAGAGCAAGCAGCCCACTGAACAGCCAGATGCTGAGTGCACAAGTACTTTACTCAGGGCTTAAATATCCCTGACTTGAAAACCAAGGTACAGTCACCCTCTCACCTACAGTTGCTGTAGTCTGCTGAGTTTGAATTTTGACAGCTGAGGCTTCCATTTGAATGGCAAGAAAACTGTGAGAGCTTTCAGCATCCTGTCAGCCTCTGAACACTGGCACAGAAATACATCTTTTCTACTGAACTGCCCCATGCTATGTCCCTGGTAATTTTTATGACATTACTGCCAGCATTTAAGCCTCACTTACCAGGAAAATGTACAAACAGATGTGTTGTAAGTCCTTCATGTTATCCCAGCTCTCTACAAGGGAGCTGAATTTCTGGGAAGAGGATAAGCAGAAGTGTAGCTAAAAATGATGATAATTTGATGATAATAGTAAATCCATGTCTAGCTCAATTCCATTTTGCAGATCAGAGTTACCCTCAGGAAGGATCTGGCCTAACCTATCTAATATCAACAGGAAGCTTTTTCTGTCAGGGACCGTTTTTGCCATGTGTGTCTGTCATGAATGGTGCAGTGCAGGCACTTCCAGTGAACAGAGTTCTATCTGAGATCAGGTTTCACCTTTACTGTGCAACTTGGATATCTACCGGCTCTGCCAGTTAATTTAATAACAGTAATACAGAAAAATTTGTGTGTGGAGCGTGGATAGCATGGTGATGGGGAACCCAGGAGAATGGAGCCAGGCTTTTCTAAGTGACATCCAATTATAGGACAAGGGGTAATGGATGCAAGCTGGAAGATAGGAGGTTCCACTTAAATATGAGGAAAAAATTCTTAACATTGAGGGTGACTGAACACTGGAAGGGGCTGCCCAGGGAGGCTGTGGAGTCTCCTTCTCTGGAGACATTCAAAACTCGCCTGGACGCGTTCCTGAGTGATCTGATCTAGGTGTTCCTGCTCCGGCAGGGGGATTGGACTAGGTGATCTTTCAAGGTCCCTTCCAATCCCTGATATTCCGTGATTCTGTGAAGTGGCTTTTGAAGAACCATCTCTACATGGCTCAGCTGATAAAGAAGTGCTGCAGTTAAAGTGGCTTTTATTGTATAAACCAGTTGGGTTGTCTGGGTCGAGAGGTGTTTGTATCCTATCTATGAGTCTTTCCAGCTCCCCTTTCTCTGTGGTGGCAGATTAAATGAAATGTTTCCCAGTGCAGTTCTTTTGCACATAAGCAATTGCTGAGCATTTTGTGAACGTGAGCACGTGAGGGCGATGGTCCAAGCATTCATGAGCTGAGGTTGAAAAGGGCCCACAGGAGACTTTATATGTTATGCTGCAGTTACTTCTGTGGAAACCTAGGAGAGCCAAGCTGTGTAACCATGGGCCAATGGATGTGGGAAAGGCAGAGGAGTATCAATTAGGGTGGATAGCTGAACAAAGACAATTAAGTGCTTGCTGGTATTTCCTAATGTTTTCAAGATCTAAGGAAAAGGGTGGTACAAAAGATATGATGGGGAAGCAAGGGACAATATGAAAACCTCTCAAGGTTCTTTGTCCTCTTCTTTCCACAGAGCCCTATCATCTTTGTTGAGATGATAGGGCTCTGTGGAAAACCAAAGGTTTCTTATCTTCTTACCTAGTTAAAATATGTAATTGCTGAAAATTCACACCGCCACTGGAAGGTGAGTCATAAGATAATTGCAATTGATCCACAGGATAGCTAATATTTTAATATAAGCAAAGGTTCCTGCCATCCTTTGAAAATACTGCTTTCCAATACACTGAAATGTACAACTTGTATGGTGTATGTCTGGCTGGCTTCCCAGCTATAAGAAAGATTACAGACTTGTGAAAGCACATGGGAACCATGGAAAAGCAGCTGTCCTTTGGCATTGCATGTCCCCAGGTGGGCTCCCTGCTGTGAAGGATGTCAGGGCTGTTCCCCCAAGGAACAAGAGGCAGGGAGCAGCCAAAAAAAAGAAAGGAGCAAAAATTTCTCTTGTGTCTCCTTGTTCTGAAAAGCTTTGCCCCTCTCCATGTTAAAATAAAAATTGCTCCCTCTTCTACCAAGCATGGTAGCCTGCTGCAGGCAGACAGTGCCAGTGTCTGAATTACTGTGAGTGGTCAGTTGGTGGGCTGGGAGAATATTCTTAATGTACATAGAATAAATATGGAGGAACACTTGTGGGTGATCAGGAGAGTGCAGGACTGTTAGAGATGACAGTTTGAAAAATGTGGCTTCGTATGGGGGGGTTTACTGAGGTTCTGGAGCTGAGGTCTGTTTATAATAAACTGCAAAGTGAAAAGCTTAAGACAGGATGAATGTGAAGCATTTAGCATCAGGATGCTTTGACAGTGATTAGTGGAACTTGGCTACTTTTGCTGCTTGGGAGTTTTACCTCTGTGCAGTGCCTGTTACTGTGTGGACCATCTGTAATCTCACTGTCTGTAGCCATTTGGACTCATGGCAGAAACCAGAACATAGGAAACAATTCTGGTGTCCTGCTGATCAGTCAACTTTTTAATCAAGTACACATTCACTGTGACAAAGCAGCAGACATTTTCAAGGGTTAAAAAGGCATATTTTTGGAGGTACAACATCTTTTGGGCCTGTTATTAATCACTGTCATTGTTTTGGATGAAATGAGTTTTGGAGTTCAACTTCATCCCCTTGAAGGGCACCATTTATTTCTTGTTATCCTGAACATTCCTCCATTTTTAGCCAGGTGTCAGTCCTGGTGTAAATAAGGAGAACTGCAATGGCTTAATTCAAGTTGGGCAAACTTCCAGGGTAGCGTTTGAAGAAGCCTGCAGCAGGACACGTGGGCCACTGGGTGCTTCTCCTAGCTGTGGCTGGGGAGGATGCACCTGCGTGCTGGCAGATATTGCCAAGAAAACTTGTGGGAGCCCGAAAGCTTGGCTGGGCTGTCAGGAGGGTGCAGGTGTACCGTGCTGTGGGACCTGCCTACCCTTGCGTCTCTTAAGGGGAGGAGTGGTGCTGGCTATGAAGGCTTGCGATGGAGTAGCAGGGAGCCTGACAGGAGCAGCCATCAGCAAGAGCTGTGGTGACATCATCTGCCAGAAATTTATTTTCCTGAGGAAAAGGGATTCCCCAGCAATGATGACAGGGTGATCCCACGCTTCCACATTTCCACCCAGTTGCAGGGGCTTTCCCAAGTTTCACTGTTTTCATTTCGACTTTGTCAGTCTTGACTGTTAAGTACAGATGAAGCCTGGTTTTGCCATCATTTCTTGACAAACTTTTCCAGGACATGAAAGAATTGCTCTTTTCTTGGGATTTTTGGCCTTAATGACCAGAAGCAATGGCAGAATGTGAGGGACCAGTTGGATTTTTGCACTCCCGCCTGAAACAAAAGCAGCATTTTTGCAGGCGTGCAACTGTGGGAACGGCTGTATTTGTGCAAGGAGAGAACATATTTCCTCCTTGCCTGCTCCCCTCAGCAAAGCTCTTTGCAGCTTTGCCAGCCTTTTGTGGAGGAGGAGAGGCAGCTGCCGGCAGGCTGCCAGCTGGGGTCCCCTTGCTGCCTCCGGAGGTTGCGGGGATGCTCCAGCCACCCCAGGGGAGCAGGAGGGTGGCTGGGAACCAAATCACTTGCTGCTGGTTGGTTCTGGTATTTGCCGGAGTAAGTCCCTCTGCAATTTTGGGGCTGCATGGTTTCTGTGGCTTTCAAAACATTGCTGTTTCTTCAGACCACAGAAAGTGCACATCATGAGGAAAACCAGAGGAGAAAAAATAACTACCATGCTGCCTTGCAAGATGGTTCCTCAGTCATGCTTGTGTTAAGAGAGCACCTTGAACTGGAGACGACAGGCACCCATGTCTGCCAATACAGCTCACCCACAGCCAGGAGACCAAAAGGATCAGCATTGATCCATCCTTGCCATACACCAGAATTTTGGTAGGATGCTGGATGTGTGGATAGCTGGTGTCTTGGGTGTTGCAGTCCTTTAGGGGAAGTCTGTGTCTTTCACTTTTACCTAGTGTCTGTCTTATTTGACTGGAAGCTACATTTTGCATTCTCCTTATTCAACATGTATAATGACAGGGTTTAAGCAGCATATCAGATAATTAGCTCTGAATGCATAATTTAACTCCACTGCTATGAGTATGGGAAAGTGCCTTGTCCTTGCTTAATTTAATAGGTGAAAGGCAATGTATTAAACCCAGCATGGTGAAATAAATATCTATGTCTTAGTTCCGGTTCATACGAAAGTTCCCCAGAGCTTGCTGTGCTGTCACCTGCCAGTTTGTACCATACTGGTTATAATGGGTTTTGCTATAAATGTTCCTGTACAAAAGGAATAGATCAAAGCCCTGGTTCGGGTTGGGTGGCTCCAGTTACTGCCTGTAGTGGTCTGAATAGCAGTAATGGCAGTATATACAACAGCATGCATAAATGGCAATAGATACATCAGCATGCATAAATTACAAAGAACTATCATGCAGTATTGAATGGTTTGTCTAAGAGGGGTTGCTGGCATAGTGCCAAGTGCATGTGGTGTGTCTGTGCCTGGAGCACTGGTGTGGTGGAGTCCAAACGTGAAGCTACAGGCTCTGCTTGAAAGACTGAGGAGCAGCTTAGTGATAATTTCCTCCCATTGCCCTGGTGACTGAATAGTTTCCTGTAGCATCATTTGTTTCAGGATGAAACTGTTCCTGTTTGTTCAATGATGTGAGGTGGTGAGAAAATGTTCCTGTGTTTTGTTTCTAATTTAATTGAGAACATGGGGGAGAGGCTATTCTCTTCGTTTTGGCTGTTCCAGAAATAACCCTGGCTGAAATCTACATGACTTTCATGTTGCCTCTTCAAGGTTTTGTTGGCTCAAACCACCGAGAGCAATAGAAAGGGTGCCAGGGTATCAGCCTAACTGAATATGAATAGCTGTGCTTTCCAGCCAAGGTGGCACACGTCTCCTTTCTGAAGAAACGTGCTGCTATTATAAAATGTAGTAGCTCATTCGTGTGCTTTGAGTCCAGGTTGCTTTATTTTTGCTCCTAAAGCTCTGGACACAATAGGTCCTCTTGACTGGTTGTGTGGCTTAGAGGCAATGGAGTTGCTTGAGTCAAATTTTTGCTTGAGTCAAAAGCTGTCCTGACCTCAATGAGAAGAAGACCTTGTTCTTGTACAGCGTTGCACTTCGGTGGGATAAATACAATATTTAGGCACTTGCAGACTGTACAAATCCTATCAGTTTTCTTTGTGAATGAACAACATGCTGGCTCTTTGATTCAGGGCCAGAGTAGCTGAAATAGCATTTATTGTATTTACAAATGAGCTCTGCTGTCTTCATCAGCAATAACAAGTTACAATTTACTGCTCTAGGCAGCAATTTTCTCATTAGGTGCTTTAATGAACACAGAAAGCTTTAAATTTATTCTTATTTCCAGCATTCTTGTGGTAAACACAGCTCCTAGATATACAGGAACCATGGCTTCTAGAGCAGGTTTTGAATGTAGGCTGCATTAATGAGTGTAGGAATTACAATACCAGACTCATGAGTTGAACTAAAATATGATGTAGACTAAATGGAAAAGGTCTTTATTTCTAAGCTCCTTTTTTTTTTAAAACAAAACAAAACAAAAACCTCCCCAAAAAACCATAAAACCACCCCCCCACTCCCCACCCCCCTGCATTATGTAGCTAAGAGATGTAGTGGGGATTTGTGGTTAACAGAGTGATTACAGTATCAGAACAGACTTGGCTGCTGTTCTGCTGTCGTGATGAAAAAACGCTTTTGCTTCACTGTGCCTGTGGGAGAGATCTTTTCAGAATGTGCTTTGGGTCATAAGGAAGACCTCCTCCTATTGTTGTCACAAATTAAGATCCTTTCAATATTAAGTTAAATTTAATGAAGGTTTTCCCTGTATCCCATGTTTATTTTTTTGAAAAATCTTCCTTCCTTTCCATATTCACTCTTTCCCTATCTTCCATGTCGGAGTTAGGACCAAAGGAGAAATTTTTGTGGGGCACAGTAATGGAAATCCCATCAATTTTGAGATTTTCTGAGGAATAAATTGCTGTCTGCCAACTCGTTGGTGTTTTCCATGCCTCTGAGCCAGAGGGAGGTGTCAGGCTTCCCCAGCCCCAGAAGGAGCATTGTCCCTTCACTTGTTGTTACTTTTTTTGTAACAGGAAGATTCTTGTGTATTTTAACCAGATTACAGGTTGGTTGTCATTTCTTCTCACTCACTCCTTTCACTGCAGCCTTTCAGCAGCTACCTTTGTCCTCTAGCATCATTGTGATTCTCCTTCCACTCATCCAGTTATGCCTTCTCTTCCCTCACTGCTGCTCCTTTGTCCCCTGCTGCCTTCCTCCCACCACTCTAGTACCTGGGTGCTGCTGGGGTGGCTGTGGGAGGATGGAGGTATCTGTTTAGATACATAACGGTGCTTATGTGCTGTAGCAAGAAATGTGATTTCATGAGCCAAGGTAACCTGTTGAATCTTAATCGTTGTTTAAACACCTCAGTGCCTGATGCAACTCTTAATCAGCCAGCTTCCTTCCGTTGAGTTAATCCAGCTCAAATGCTTTGGAACTCTGCAGTTTCACTTAATTTCTGCAGGAGATGAACAGATTGCCCTTACTGCTTGCCAGCTGGGTAAACTGAAAAGATAGATCACATTTGACTCTCTGTGTTCCACGGAGAGTTCCCTTGCCTTTTGGTACAGCATCAAACTTTCCCTGTTTCTGAAAGTGTGTGCGAGTTCGTTCTGTCCTACCCCTAAGTACTTCTTCTGCTCACCTACCTCCTCAGTGCTGCAATCTCTCTGCAGTGTTGTCATCCACTGGAGCAAGAGCCATCCCAGTGCCTCTCCTGCCATCAGGAAGGGGGTTTCTGTATCATAGAGAGTTTGATTACAAACTATGATGTTGATGCTGCAGTGCTTAACCATCATGTGGCAAATTTGCTGCTGCACCAGGAAGAGCAGGGAGAGCAGAGGGGTGCAGTCTCCCACTCTTTGCATCCCTCTGGGTGATGCCTGCCTGGTCACACGAGCTGTGAGCAGCCTTTGTCCTTGTGTGCTTTTCACTGCTGAGCCTGAGGTCAGCAGTGCTTTGGCCAAAATGAGGTTTGAAGCTTGATTGCTGAACCAGCGCCGCTCCTCTGCCCGGGCAAGGCTCCTTTAGTACAAAGCCACTGCTGTCAGGGCATTGCGTTGGGCACTGGGGAAGAGATTTGGTCCTTTCTCTGTTTGGTGTCTTTGATTTTTCATGTGTATCAGACGAAAGTTAAGGTTGGGAGCAGTGAAGGGAGGTGGATCAGCAAAGAGGAGAATGGTGATTTTATTGCCGTTTTACACCCTCTTTTTCTGCATTCAGGTTGGCAGAGGGAAGGGGATGTTGCCTGGCTTTTATTCCACTGAAGAGTAATAGGAAACATTGCAGGTGATGGCCGCTAAGCACAGAGGTCACACCTCTGTGATAACCTCGGTACTTTCATATTGCTAAGCATTTTTCTGTAGCAGTTTCAATGTACAGTGTGTGCAGAATTAGTGATGTATATTCATTCCGTGTTGGTTTTAACAAAATACATTTTAAAAGGTCTGCTGTTGTACTTTTGAAACATCAAGCATAGCACCATAAGAAAGTGTGGCCGTCCTTTCCATTGTCACTTGCTCAACGAGGCTAAGGGATCATTTAATTAGGATTGCTCAGGTGCCTGATGGTGTAATGAGCCTTCAAGGGTAATACTGTCATTATTTATTATCTGGTTTTGTGGTGGTTTTAGTGGGGGGAGTCGATTGTCAGTGAACAGAAGCCTCATTATGCCCCTGGTAATAAAGACTCAGTGATACTTAATAAGTGAAAACAGAGGGTTTTAGGAGAGATGCAGATAATGAGATTTCACCTTTTCAAGAGACCACATCAGAAATAAAGTTAGTGGCACCAGTGCTGCCTCACAGGCCCCATTGCAGAGACACCTCTTGGAGTCCTGAATCTTCTACTGGTTTCAGAGCTGCACCTCAGTACTAATAGAAATTTCTGCCATAATTAGACAAGTGATTTGTGAGTTGACTTTAAACACTTAAGGACTAATCTTAGCTTTTTGTCACCCGTTCTGCATTTTGCTGTGGTTGCAGAGGGTGGTGAATGAGAGCACTCGTGGCTGGAGCAGAACTGAGTTCTATAAATTCAGGTAATTGCTGTGTTTCTGGCTTATTCGCCTAGTTGACATAGTAAAAAAATCTTTTTTCTTTGGGCCAGAAGAAATGATTGGGTACCTGTCACCTGCAGAATTGCTTACTGGTAGCTATTTAATGGAACGTTTTTGTTTACCAAGGGATGCTATAAAGTGCATTGCTATAAAAAGCAAACCCATTTAAAATCATTTCTCTCTGTTGACACTGGCTTTTGTTTTCCTCCAGCCGCAGCCTGCGCAGAGGCTGGATGCCCGGCCTCAGTGGCTGGTTAGGGCCTCAAATTTCAATTATCTTTGTGCCATTCAAGTAAGAACTGACTTTGCAGGCTGCTGTTGGGAGACTGACACCCAAAGAAGCCTCCTTAACATGAATAGATGAGATGCTATGTTGGTTAGTAGGCAGATGCATGGCTTTAATCAGTTATTAAAAATGGTTTAAAAGGCTTCCACTGAGTGAGGGAGAGGGGAAGCATGAGAGCAACCTCCTGAGTGGAGAAACTTAAGGCGTGATACCTTTCTGGTGGTGTGCAGAGGAGAAAGGATATCATCAAGATTAGCCTCCTTTTTTTTTGCCTTATGGAGCACTCCTTTAGCCAAAGGTATTTAAACTCCTACAGATAAAGTCTCTGTGAAGCCTAGTAGGTCAGGGTTTGTGCAGGGTAGCTGTGTGGAGGAACAGAGATGTTTTTTATCTGGTGAGCTTAAATTATGCAATAAGCTGGGAGAAAAGTGAGTATGGAGCAGATGTATTAGCCTGCTCTGTACCCACGTACCAAAGTGTCTGTCTCTATGTCCAGGTTTATTTCAGGGGGTCTTGCTGCTGCTGCTGGCTGGGAATACAAAGTACAGTAGCCATTTGTTTTCAGAGGACTTCTAGGTTAAGTTCAATTTTTGGAGTCCGTTGTACACCTAACTTACCTGAACTAGGGTATTTCTTGGCTGTTCTCAAAGGTTTGATTCAAGTGTTTTTCTAGAGCCTCAAAACACTTTTAAGTCTCTCTGAATTTCTGTGCTGTCTCTGCTCTGCTTTCTACCTGACAGAGGGAAAACAGTTTTCATGGTTTCCGCTGTGTAGCAATCAGGTTTAGTATCAGAGAGGCTTGGAGGTTGCTGTGCTGTGAGAGATGACTCACAGTATTTCAAAACAATGACGGGGAAAATTTAGGAATGCTGAAAGAAGCAAAGAAATATTGGCAGTCTCTTTCCTCTGGCAAAAATTAGAAATCAGTCCACTGGAATTTCAGAAATGTCAGCTTCATGTTAAAACTAGAATACTTTTCTTTTTTTTTCTCTTTTGCATATGTTGAAAATCAGATACTTAACCTAAAAAGAAATTTGGAAGAAATTCTTTACTCAAGCATTAATCACCATGCTACTTCAGATAAGGATTATCAATGAGAAGAAATCTTTTATGCCAGAGTGTAATAATTTCATGCTCCTGGACAGATTGGCCATGTGGTGCACAAATTCCAAATTGTTCTGTAGTCTTAGGTATGTGAGCAGAGTCTGAAATCAGATCTAATCTTAGTTGAAACAGCTTTTATAAACAAATTCTAAAGTGTTGTGCAACTTTAGTAAACCACTTAAAAAGAGGTTTTAGAACATGAAAATGTAAAAATTTGGCTCTGTGAATAAGTGAACTGATTTCTTAGTCTACAGCTCCAGCTGTAGATTCTGGTTTTAATCTGGGCATATAACATGGGCTAAGATGCATGGCTTTGTTTTTCTAGTAGTGAAAATATCTTTTTCCACATTTGTGTAAAACCAAACCTCAACTAATACTAATTTTTGTGTGGCTTTTTTGCTCTCCTCAAAGCTGCAGTATTCTATGTAATGAACTACCTAGTTTACCTACATGTAAATTCTCCAGAAACAGAGTTAGGCAAGTATTTGTGTTCAACACTGAAGTTCCTTGTTAACTGAGGCATGGGGTTTGTTCCTTCCTATTTCTAAATGGATGAGGTCAAGAGATTAATTTCCTGTCAGAAGGTCACATAAATGAGCATGGGAGAACAGGCTTTTTCTAGTCTTCCTTCTTTCCTGTATGTGGGTTCGTCTGTCTTAGAAAAAGCCTAAAACCAGACCATTTTCCTCCTTATTAGCTTAAGATACAAGTTGCAGCTGTCCAGGAGGTCCATTTATCCCAGCCCTAACGGGTAGCCTGGTGCTGCTGGCAGCATAACTGAGAGCTTGGCTGGCTGGGTACTGGTGGCCCCGAGGACATCAGTTACACATGCTGAGAGCTGCACTCGCCTTGTGTTTATTCTGTGCCCTGCCACATCTGCATTAGCCTGCGTCTAAGCCCTCTGTGGTGGCTGGTGGTTATGACCATTTGCCTGTCTTTCGTAGCAAACACTTGGCTCATTTTACATAAAATTTCCTTACACACCCACTAACCTCCCAGAAATTTCGTACAGATCCAAGCCAGAAAAAAGATCATGCAAAACGGGTAACATTTAGCTAATCAACACCTTAGTGCAAGATTTTACACCAAGCACAGTTCCCTGAAAATAGTCTATTTGCAAGCAGTGAAATTCTTGGAAAGAAATACTAATGATATACTAACCAGGGGTAGCTCTGTGTGTGCATGTGCTTTGGGAAAGTGAGAGCAGTCTTTCTAAAAACTCTTCCTTTCCTTGAATTAAAAACATTTTGATGCCTCACAACTTGTGCTCGAGCAGAATTTAAGTAGGTGAACGCGTCTCAAAGTCAGCAGTGGTGAGAAGAAATAAAAGAGCAAGAGAGATGAATCTGTGAAGTGTAGTTCTGAGCAACTGGTGACACAAGGAGTGGATGCCAACCCTTAGCATAGAGAAAAAGCATTTGCCTCTCCCTTCTACAGACACATCCTGGAGGGCACTTGCAGTGAACAAGGGGAACCTGCAGCGTTAATAGCACACGGGGAGACTGTTCAGGCACACAGAAAACACTAGATTGTTGTTTCCTGTGAAAATAAAAATGGGAGGAGAATATGCCACAGGAGGAGGGAGGAAAAAGCCCGAACTACGCTTAACTGAAGAGTTCCTAGAAAAACATAAATTACTTTCCAGTTTCTTAAGTTTTGGGTTCAATAATTCTCTCATCTTTGAGAAGGAAGCTAGTGAAGCAATTTCCCTTTCATCACTGAACATGTGGAAAATGATCCTGTGAATGGATCACTTAAGAGAAGCATGATGACATCCTGCATTGTAGATACCGGCAAGAATTAGGTAAAATAATTTTGAAAGCTTACACTACTTGGAAGGAGAAAGCCCTGAACCATTTGCTACCTTTGCTGTCCACCATATGGGTGTGGAGTAGCAGGGCATGAATATGGTAGACGATTGAGACATCAGAGTGACCTTTACCTTCATCCTGCTGTGGCAACATCAGGAGAGGAAGGAGAGCAGCAGCCCTGTGCCTGGGTGGAAGCCTCCGAGGCCAGGATGCCGCACTTCCCAGGTGAGAGGGTGGGAAAAGAGGCTTCCTTCCAGGCAGCTGGAGGAGCAGCGTGAGCAAGCTTAGCTCTGGAGGGAAATACAGTTTCTTCTCTTTCTGGCTCCTAGGATGGTTTCTTTGACATCAAGGCTGAAGATATACATAGGAGAGGAAAATGTGATCCTAAGCAGAAATCCCTTGCATCTTTATTTTCCATGAGATATTGAGTAAAGGTCAGAGGTTCTGGGAAGAAATGTCCAGTGTTTTGACCAGTGACTGAAATACAAATTATTTGTGGGCTTTTGTTTAATTTCCTGTTTTTTAAATTACTAGGAGATTTGCCGTTAGGAGATGCATATTCCGGCTCACTTCGTGACTTTAGACCCTTAGTGCTGGAGGTAGGCTCTGTTTACAGAACTGCAGTCACCCTTTTGTGAATAAACTAAAAGCACTCCAAATGTATTTTTGGCTTGCAGAGTTCAGGATGACCCATCTATAACAGGCAGTCACTTGAGCAGCCTAACAACTGGGGAAATAGCTGCTGGTTTACAGCTTGCAGTAGACATATTCTTTTGAGATGGGTTTTTGAGGGAAGTTGGACCTACAGAACCTGCTATTGCAAAAAACAAACACAAAAAAAACCCCAACCAAAACACCAAAAAACCCAACCCAAACCCAACCCCCCAAAAAAACCCTCCCACAAACAAACAAACAAACAAAAAAAGCCCCCAAAACCCTCAACCCAAACAATCCAATAAACCATTACTTGTAAAGTTTTTGTGTCAAACCTGACTGGTGGTTAGGGGCAGATGTCAGTTTTGCATCCTCCTCCCACATCAACCATGTGATGGGACCACCCTTCTTCTCACAAGGCTGTAGTGGTCCTTTCTAAGGAAGGGTGGTCGGGTGGAGGCAGGCAGCCTACTCCCTGCTCCCTTTGCCAAATGAGGAACTAGAGTAAGGTCCATGAGAAGCTCCCTGCGGTGCTGGACCTGCTTTGAGTACTAAAACCTGTGTTTATAGAACATGGCAACTGTGTCTCAGCAATGTTTACAGATGTGCCCTGTGAGTCTATAAGGTGCCTGCTGTGGTTTGAGCTAATGGGACCACTGATGGAGAGGGAGACGTGTCCCAAAGCAAAGCATCCGTGTGAAAGAAGCAGTTTATAGCTGTGCCAGCCAAAATTGGCCCTTTGCCGGGATGTGGAACAGCCCACAGGAAGCTGTAGGGCAACTGGTGGGGTACCGGTGGCTTGTGTCCACCAGTGAGGGCTGCGCTTGGCTGTAAGAGAAGCATGCTGGGCAGTACCCCTGCTGTAGCTGTGGTTCACAGAGTTGCCCTCAGGCTTCCCTTTCCTCAGTTCTAGGTGGAGCTTGAGAGTAGCAGGGTCTCCTTTGATCTTGGCTCCTTGGTTTTCCTTCTCTTTCAGTGGAACCTTTCTAATGACATTTGTCAGTGAAGTCCTTGTACTTTGTAGTTTTTTCTTTTTGAACAGCCTGTGTCAGAGAGTAGCTTGTGGTAAAGAAAACTTAACTGTTTTGCTTGATAACATGTTCCTGGGGCTTCTCCTTCCTCCGTGCTGGACAGAGAGGCAAAACCCAGCTGATCTGAAGAACATACAGAAAGTGGACTTTAGGTTTCTGTAAGTGGTAGGAATTATCTCTTTAGCAGATTATCAAGAAATGGATGTGTACTTCATGGAGATATTTATTGATTGCCACTTCCCTAAAATAAATTGGTACAAAGTTGTAAAAATATTAGTAAGTGTCCTGGCAGGAATTACTTGGTAGAAGAATATGAGTGGTGAAATTTATTTTGCTAGAAACTAAGCAAATAATTCTGCTGAATTTTGACTGCCATCAGCTTTCTGAGCCTGCTGCTGCCCCTCTCACGTCTTGGATTGTTTTTTTTTTTAAGAAAAACTCCTGAGAGTTAGGTGTGAGAATTGTAATTCTCCCTCAAACTTGAAAATAAAGGACTTGAAGAAAATTTTTAACTAACCTTTTTTCCACTGAAAAGTACTTTTGTTGTATGCTGGTCTGTTGAAATCAGCAGTACTACAAAGATTTGCACCAGCTTAGAGACAGAGCGTTTTCTCAACACATTTTTGATATTAAATTCTGAAAATTATATGTACTTTTTCTAATGGAAAGAAATCTTTCATTTCAAGGTATATGCAAAGACTTTATGTGGACAGTTAAGTAATCTAAAGTCACCTGGAATTCCTTTCCCAGTGACTTTTTAGTTAACAACTTTCCACATTTTAGAGAAAAATGATGTGTTGGCTGCAGGTGAACAATCTGTTTCCATTCCCATTAAATTCTATGTGGAGGTGTGAATATATATAATTAGAGACTTGGGGACAGGCTGTGGAACAGAAAGTGGGAGAGGAAAACTTCTCCATTTCCAAAACTATCTCAGTGTCATCTGCTAATTAAAGTGACCTTCTTTTACACAGAATGTTTTGCAGCTGTGGGAACACTGCAGCAGATCCAGATGAGCATGGGGCAGAGGCAGATTAGGGGAAAGTCTCTGCTTTTGGCTCTCATGGGAATGAGTGCTGAAAGATAAATGATTCAGGAGTTGCTGTGGCTGGTTTCAGTGAGCCTGAAGTATAGGAAGCATAGGAAGTGTATTAATAACATTACTGCTCTTCCCAGAATGTACAGCTGAAGGTGAAGTGCATGGCAGAAGGTTAGGGTAAATCAGGACATTGTTATTGTGTGGTGAGGCCAAATCTATTGTCACACACGTGCAATTCAACAGGAGTTACTTCTTATAAAAGTATGTTTGTTGGCAAACTATGTGGGTCTTAATTTCAAACCAGCAGCAATATGCTTAACAGACAAAATAAAATATGAATGGCCACTTGACAGCTAAGAAAGTCTCCTCTGTTGTGTTTTTAATTGTTCACATAGGCTCCTGCTGTGAACTGATGCTTTCTGTTATGCATGATCTTGAAATAAATTTTAATAATCTGACCTCAGGGCTCAGATGTTGTACTTAACTGTCATGTGGTAGAAGCCTGAATCAGATTGAGAGATAAAAGTTTTTCTACAGGGAACAAAGTTCAGAATTAACAATCTGTAAAGAACTTAGAGTAAATGCAAAACCAGGTGTAAAGACGTTGAGGCATTGCACAGGGGTACAGTAAGCAGCAGTTACAACAGAGATGCTGTAGATAGGAGAACATAGATTCTTTGTCTTGCTGTTCTTTTGAGACTTAGTGCAGTAACAAAACTAAGACTGTGCTGAAGGGAGTAGGGTTTCTTGGGACTATATGGCAAGTATTTTCAGTGTCTTAGAGGTTATTCAGTTGTTACTCAACTTCAGTTGTTATTCAACTTCAGTTGTTATTCAACTTCAGTTGTTATTCAACTTGGAAAAACAAACTGAATGTTTTAGAAGAGAATCCTGCAATGCTATTTTTCATGATTACACTGCTTTTCCCTACAAATGTCCACTAACAACCACAAAATCTTGATTCACTAAGTAGTTGGTTAACTGGGGTATTGGTGTTTCTGTCCTGCTGTAATTAGTTACCTGGTATGAAATGCAATACAGGTGTTAGGCACACGGATGTGAGAGTAGGTGTGTATGTTCCTTTTCCAGGTGGCCAAGTGGGTTTTTTTGTTGTTGATGTAGACTTTTTTAATGTAGCTTTGAGCAACCTGCTCTAGTGGGAGGTGTCCCTGTCAGTGGCAGGGTAACTAGGTGATCTTTAAGGTCGCTTCCAACTCTAACCATTCTATGATTTCACTTGGATGGTGCTCTGCAAATTTTAGGGAAAAGCACAGCCAACTTGGACTGCACGTACCATCAGTAATTGCATGGCTGATAGACAGTGTTGCACTATCATTTCTTTTTTTCTCTTTTGTTATCCCTTTTGATGGGGAGGTTTAAAGGATATTAAGCCTTGGGGAGCTAGCTTTGCCCTTCTTGGAGAAGATGGGAATGCTGACATGATAAATGACCATCCCCAGATCTGGGGTGGGTCGTGGTTGCCCTTGGCAGGAAGCAGCATTATCTTGGCAGGATCTCCATCTGTTCTTACATCTCAGCTTGTGGCTTCTGGTTTCCGTCCTGCTGTAATTTGCCTTGTCAGTCAAAGCCATGTTTGCAAGAAGCAGGTAAAATCTCCCAGTCTGATGGACCTCCACAGTAGGTCTGGATGGACTCTCTAAAAGCTTTACTAAATTACAACTAAATGCTTTATAAAACACTCATTTACATTCGTGTTGCAGCACACTCATCCCATAGGAATGGTCCAGTGCTGGGAGGATAAGTGTGGAAGAGGAACACAGGGCCTCCCTGAATATGTCCTTCTCCATCCTGGCTGTGGCTTTCCCATCCCTCCCACCTGGGTACCCTGTGCCTCCCAATCAGGCCCAACTTACAGCTTCCTCCACTGAGTGGAGGAAGGCAGAAATTAATCTGGAGGGGAAATTGTTTTGCCTGAGTGGGCAAATAGAAGGTAACTGTCTCATTGACTGTGTTGCTTTAATCTCTTTTTATGAACTACCTGGAGTGCAGAGCTCTTTATCTGACCCACCATCAGAGCTGGCAGGGGCCCAGCAGGATCTCTGCTAGCTTGAGCTCAAGGATTTATTGACTTTTGCCAGCTGCCTTCCCCTTGGCAAATCTCCCCATGAGCAGAACCAAAAGCAGGGGTCTTGCTGCGTGCAGCTGGATGCAGCCCCTGGGAAGCCTGGCAGCAGCTGTTACCTGAGTGGTGTTACAGCAGTGGGGCCAGGCTCCTGCTTCTCCTCCTGGTCTTTGAAGTCTCTGTGCTCTCCAGAGCAGATGGGTGGGAGTGATGCCCACACTTCCCAAAGGTGCAATCATGCAGGGCCTTCTACAGGCCAAGTGCTGCCTTCTCTTTGCTGTACCCTGGTGAAACTGTGCTATATGTGGGTTGAGTTTAACCCTGTATGTAGGGAAATGGTGTGTCCTTGTTTACCTTTCACCTCCCTTGCTTCTCCGCCAGTTGCTCCCTTGAACCGCAGCACCTTGGGCTGGGAATTGTAGTGGGGTTGGTGGGATGTTCCTGCTGCAGCATGACCAGCTAGAGAGGTCATAGAATCATAGGATTGTCTAGGTTGCAAGGGACCTTTGAGATCATCTAGTCCAACCATCAACCTAACTCTGATAAAAAAAACATCACTAAACCACATCACTAAGCAGTGTGTCAACCCCTCTTTTAAATACCTCATGCGATGGTGCCTCAACCACCTCCCTGGGCAGCTCATTCCAATGCTTAATAACCCTTTCTGTGTAAAAATTTTTCCTGACATCCAATCTGAACCTCCCCTGGAGCAACTTGAAGCCATTTCCNTTCTTGGCCACCTGGGCATACTGCTGTTCGGCTGATGGTTGACCAACACCTCCAGGTCCTTTTCTGCCAGGCAGCTCTCCAGGTATTCTTCCCTAAGCCTGTAGTGCTGCATGGGGTTGTGACCCAAGAGCAGGACCTGGCATTTGGCCTTATTGAACCTCATCCTGTTGGCCTCAGCCCATTGATCCAGCCTGTCCAGACCTTTCTGCAAAGCCTTTTTACCCTCAAACAGGCGGACATTCCCACCTAGTTTAGTGTCATCTGCGAACTTACAAAGGGTGCACTCAATTCCCTTGTCCAGACCATTGATAAAGACGTTAAAGAGAACTGGCCCCAGTACTGAGCCCTGGGGGACACTGCCGCCAACTGGATTTAATTCCATTCACAACAACCCTCTGGGCCTGGCCCCCAGCCAGTTTTTAATTCAGCGAAGGGTACTCCCATCCAAGCCCTGGGCAGCCAGTTTCTCCAGGAGGATACTGTGGGAGACTGTATCAAAGGCCTTACCAAAGTCCAGGTAAACAACATCTGCAGCCTTTCCCTCATCCACCAAGTGGGTCACTTTGTCATAGAAGGAGATCAGGTTTGTTAGGCAAGACGTGCCCCTCATGAACCCATGCTGGCTGGGCCTGATCACAGTCCTTCCCTTCCTTAGCCTCACTGGACCAAGCTTCCTGCTCCTTCCCTTGTCTCTTCAAGGCATAGAAAGAGGCTTGGATGT
This sequence comes from Jacana jacana, assembly GCA_013400555.1. NCBI lineage: Eukaryota > Metazoa > Chordata > Aves > Charadriiformes > Jacanidae > Jacana > Jacana jacana. Next base: position 608,294 of record VZTM01041545.1, on the reverse strand, counting down.
CCTATATTCACCTTGTCATCCTTGACTATAACTCCTGATTTAAAGTGGGTGCCTAAGCAACTTGACCTCCGCATGTGGCTGGGTGAAGACTTTCTGTCCACCCAAGAGACTGACTGTGAGCACACTTGGCTTGCTGAAGAGACTGAGTTTTAGTCTGTAATGTAATGGGCATATGAAAAGCTTGAAATGGTGTAATGGATTAATGGTTATATTAATCATAGACAAATGAATGGTTTAAACTTTGGTGGTTTTTTATTTTGCAAATGAATATAAAAACTTGTACTCAGCAATCAGTCTAAAAGGAGATCTTGAACAGTCTAGTGCAAATGTTAAATTTAGAGTGAACAGTGTGTAGGGAGGCTACTGCTGATGGTCACGTTAAACACACTGCTCCTCAGATGTGCTGCCTGACATGAGAGGGTCTTGGCTGCACAGCTGCAGCCTTGGGTGAGGCAGGCCAATTGCTCCCACAGAGTGGAGAGCGGAGAAGGTTCATGGGAAAACTGAAGACATGCACCCTTTGTGAAGTCCTAGTGGGTTTGTTACTCGTCCCGCAGAAACCTTGAACCTTTTGTTTAGAGTACATCAGTGGGAAGCTTAAAAGCACTTGTAACAGCTTCCCACCCGCTTTCCATTTTTATTGCTGGTGAGAATTACAGATGAATGGAGCCTGATAAGATTATTTGACTTAATGTGCATCTTGAGCCTATTTTGCAATTAAATATACTTTCATTTTTCACAAACTCTTTTCCAGTTCAATTTAGTAAAGACTCCTGACTAACATAGGAAATGTCCTAAACCCTCCAGCCTTTTCAACAAACAGTGTTTGTAGAACATATCAATGGACAAGAAAACCGTGGCTATTATTAGACTTTATCTCAAATTGTACAATTAACTGTTACTGCCCTGAGTAATTTTTTATTTATTATTAACAGAGTTATTCTGTGTTATAACAGTTATTCTGTGTTAATAGTGTAACTGATGGGCCAACATACATTCGGAGTGTGTTTTTCCTTCTGTGTAAGATCCCCCCCAAATGGGAATAATGCAAGGAATATTAACAGTCAACCAACTGTTGCCTCTTTATTCATATGGTAACTACCCAATGCTGTCCAACTCCCTGTTGTGACATTTGGACGCTGCCTTCACATAACTATTTACTAATCACTAATTATAGCAGTAAGCATTAAAAAGAAAGTTTTAAACAGTAAGAAAAAAAAAAACCACTTTAAGCATACTGTGTTGGAATTTTTAAGGGTAACTGGCTGATTTTGCTTCCTACTACTGCTGTAGTTGCATATTAGCTGAGTTCTGCCAAAGGTTCTTTATTTCTCCCATGCTGATGTCTTGTCACGTTGTGGTTAAGGTTATGTTTCTGAAGGCAGGACTATAAGTTAATTTTGAATTGGACAGCTCTAGGACACAAAAACCTCACATGTAAGTAGTGGTCTGTGAATGGATGAAGGTTTGGGTTTGAACACCAATCATTATTTATTTGTGGTTTTGTTTTTAATTTAATAAACCCAAACCAGAACAGTATTGAGCCTCATGCTTCTCCAAGGGAACAACATTTGAGCACAGGTGAGTTACTTGGGGCACTGGAGGTTCATGAGTTGAGTATATGAAATCTCTTGTATTGGCCCTACAGTCTGCAAGGCTGCCACTGGGGAGAGGTGGCCAGGTGCAATTGAGGGGGCACAGTCTGTGCTAACCAAGTCATATCAAAGGTTTGCCAGTGGATCCTCGTGATGGTGTGCTGAGTTGTGCACTCACACAAGGAACCTCTGTGATTTTGTCAGCTTTTGCACCAAGAGTCCGTCTGGAGGGTCACACAGTGGCCATGGCTTGCTCTGTGCTGGAATCTGGAGTTTGCAATTTCTGTTACATTTCCCCTCCTTTTTCTAAACAGAGCAATGAATTTGCACATTAAAATGAAGGCAGGTTTAGTAGTTAACCTTCCTTTCTTTTCCTTCCTTCCTTCCTTCTTTCTCTTTCTTTCTTTCTCTCTTTCTCTCTCTCTTTCTCTCTTTCTCTCTCTCTTTCTCTCTTTCTCTCTCTCTTTCTCTCTTTCTCTCTCTCTTTCTCTCTTTCTCTCTCTCTTTCTCTCTTTCTCTCTCTCTTTCTCTCTTTCTCTCTCTCTTTCTCTCTTTCTCTCTCTCTTTCTCTCTTTCTCTCTCTCTTTCTCTCTTTCTCTCTCTCTTTCTCTCTTTCTCTCTCTCTTTCTCTCTTTCTCTCTCTCTTTCTCTCTTTCTCTCTCTCTTTCTCTCTTTCTCTCTCTCTTTCTCTCTTTCTCTCTCTCTTTCTCTCTTTCTCTCTCTCTTTCTCTCTTTCTCTCTCTCTTTCTCTCTTTCTCTCTCTCTTTCTCTCTTTCTCTCTCTCTTTCTCTCTTTCTCTCTCTCTTTCTCTCTTTCTCTCTCTCTTTCTCTCTTTCTCTCTCTCTTTCTCTCTTTCTTTTCTTTCTTTTCTTTATTTCTTTCTTT
>VZTM01041545.1:499259-605799 GCA_013400555.1 Jacana jacana | reverse complement strand
GCTCTCTACAACTACCTGAAGGGAGGTTGTAGAGAGGTGGGGGTTGGTCTCTTCTCCCAAGTCTCGGGTGATAGGACAAGAGGAAATGGCTTCAAGTTGCTCCAGGGGAGGTTCAGATTGGATGTCAGGAAAAATTTTTACACAGAAAGGGTTATTAAGCATTGGAATGAGCTGCCCAGGGAGGTGGTTGAGGCACCATCGCATGAGGTATTTAAAAGAGGGGTTGACACACTGCTTAGTGATGTGGTTTAGGGATGTTTTTTTTATCAGAGTTAGGTTGATGGTTGGACTAGATGATCTCAAAGGTCCCTTGCAACCTAGACAATTCTATGATTCTATGATTTATGTGCTGGGACAGCTGATTTGGTAATTATTTTGGTAGGTGGGTTCTCTTTATTGCCGTATGTAAACAACCATATGTAACACATATCATGAAAGTTGGAGAGGCATTCTGCAGCTGCCCATGCAAGCTCAGATCTGAGCACAGACCTTTCCAATGGTGGTATGTTGATTGTCATCACACCATTTACCATGAGAGCACTCGCTGCAGTTAAAAGTGCCTGTGAGACAACAGCAGGCCAGCTGTGAACCCTGGAGGGATAACAGATCAGTCATGGTTTCAGGCAGTGGTAGCTACAACTGCGTTTGTTACGGTGGTTTGCCCAAGCCTGTACCTGCAGACCTGGAGTGAATCTGCCTGTGGAAATTGAGTGGTGTGAGTCTGGGCTGCCATGTGTCTCTCTCACATCTTTCTTAATAACTTTATAGAAAAGAAGGACTTGCTGAAAACATCTTCCCCATAAAGAGGACATTATGTGCTTTCAAATAAGACATAAAATTTACTCACTGATCCATTTTCTGTCCTCATTAAGTCTCTCAGAGGTGAGTTCAAGGGAAAAAATAAAGATGGGAAGAGGAGCTTGGAAATTAAGTCTCTTTATTTACACTGAAAGAAAAAAAAAATATAACTCAAGAATGCTCAAAAAGGCCGAAACTCACTGGCTTGAGAGGTGGAGGACAGATTGAATTATCATAACGTCGTGCAGATGCACTACCACATGCATTATTTTCACTTTGCTACCAGATATTTAATGCATGCAGGTAGCCAGTGTTCTCTTTTTGTTTGTTCTGAAACTTCCATATGTGTAATGCAATATGAGATGTACTTCCCAGTTGTTAAAACAGAACAGAGATTGATAGAGCAAAACCCCCACCCATTGGTGTTTGCACACACTACAGATTTAATGACAGATACAGACTAATAAAGGAAAGTTTATTCCTGTAATAAAGAAATGGGAAGAAAAAACAACCAAATTCATACCTCGAATCTGGATTACAGTTCAAGAAAAAAAAATCCCAAAATAGCAGTCCACAAGTAATTAGTTGTCTGGATTTTTAGACCAAATTTGGATAAAATGTGCAAAGTGAATCATTCTCTCTTGTTCCTGGATACACGCATGAGATTACTTCTGTATTGTGTTCCTGGTGATTACAGTGGTGCACAGAACACCTTTCTGGCTTCTAATATGCAGGAAAGTGTATGTAACCACCAAGGTCCTGGCTTCTCATGCGTTCCATAGTTTGAGCTGAAGCTCTGAAACTCGGCTTTTCACCATTATTGTCGGTATGTGTTTCCCATTTACCTGACAGACAAAGCTATGCCAGCGAAGTTTATTGAACGGATGAATGAATCATGTGTTATCTTGTGATGTAGTCCTTGTGAGAAAGAGAAGTACATAATCTACAAACTGCATGAAAGAAGGAAGGTGAGGGAAAGTACTTGGATAACTCTGCTGGTTTTCTACAATGATGCACTATTTGCTATTTTATTCTTCCCTAGTAAAATTAAATGTTAAGATACAACCTTTGTTGAAACAGTTCTTCCACTAGCAGTTTCTTATGTTTCCTGGTTTTTCAGAAGACATATAAGATAATAATTGCTGGGTTTATGATAGCATAGTTTACTTTTTCACAGTTTATTGTCTGTATTTTGACAGACAGAGTGTACTTTCATTTCACTCTTCCTTTTTGCTTAGTATTTTCAAGGAGCAAGAGAAGAAGGGCTAAACATGGAAGAGGAAAAAAGAAATTGGGATAAAACATTTTTTATAATTTTTGCTGTTGGGGGAGGGTAAAATGGAGATTTAGTATCAAAGGCCCCTATTAGATATGTACTGTCACATTAAGCAATTTAATTATAGTTGATTGTTTCCACCAGGAGGTACCTTCAGCACGAAGAGACCTCATGGTCTCTTGGGTTTTACAGGTAGCCACTGTGTGACAATCCTCAGGGCCTGGAAAATAGGATGAAAGAAGCATGCTCTGCTTTCTACCCATCTGCTGAGTGTGTGCAGACATTTGGAGACAAGTTTAGGTTCCATGTGTCCCTGAGATTGTCTCAACTGTGGTAGGGATGAGAACAATCCCTGGCCACCTCCAGGACCCACAAGAACATTTAAGATGATACACTGTCATCCTTGCTCAAGTTCAGGTCTCCCTAATCTTGACCATGGCACCTCAAAATGCAGATTGCAGGTTAGGCCCAGTTAGTGGTTGATCTTTTTCATTTTTCAGTCAACACCAGGGAGTTAAGGGGCAATCGGATCAATACTTACGCTCTACGTAAAATAGAAATTCTAACCTTCCCTTGTCTTCTTCCTCTCAGTAGGCCTGTGAAGGGAGATCAGTGTCTCTATTAGTGAGGAGTGGGACTTTTTGTGAGAGAATAGTGATGATGTTCCCCCATGAAAGTGGGAACGTGAATGCCACCATACGACATGTGATTTACCTGGACTCCTGTAAGGCTTTTGACATGGTCCCCCACAACATCCTGCTCGCCAAATTGGAGGGATATGGATTCGATGGGTGGACCCTTCAGTGGATAAGGAACTGGCTGGATGGCCACATCCAGAGGGTGGTACTCAATGGCTTGAGGTCCAGATGGAGAGTGGTGACAAGTGGTGTCCCTCAAGGGTCTGTGTTGGGACCAGTACTGTTTAACATTTTTATCAACAATATAGACAAAGGGATTGAGTCCACCATCAGCAAGTTTGCAGATGACACCAAACTGTGTGGTGTTGTTGATACACCAGAGGGATGGGATGTCATCCAGAGGNGTGATTCTGCCACTTTGCTCTGGTGAGACCTCACCTGGAGCACTGTGTGCAGGTCTGGAGTCCTTAATATAGGAAGGACATGGACCTGATGGAGTGGGTCCAGAGGAGTGCCACAAAAATGATCAGGGGCTTGGAGCACCTTTGCTATGAGGGAGCTGGAGTTGTTTAGCGTGGAGGAGAGGAGGATCCAGGAGATCTAATAGCAGCCTTCTACTACTTGAAGCAGGCCTACAGGAAAGCTGGGGAGGGTCTGTTTACAAAGGCCTGCAGTGACAGGATGAGGGTCAGTGGCTTTAAGATGGAGAAGAGCAGATTTAGGTTGGATATTAGGAATAGGTTCTTTACTCTGAGGGTAGTGGACCACCGGGACAGGTTGCCCAGGGAGATGGTTGAGTCCCCTTCCCTGGAGATATTCAAGGTGAAGCTCAATGAGGCCCTGGGCAACCTGGTCTAGTTGGGGGTGTCCCTGCTGACTGTGGGGAGGTCGGACTAGATGACCCTAGATGTCACTTCTGGCCTGGATTATTCTATGATTCTATGGTTAGCTCCCTGTTGCATGTTCATGTTTGGAGTTAGCCTTTTGGTCTGTTGCAGTGCTTGCATGCAATTTATGCATTGGGCAGTGCACGCCAGAACCCATTCTGCATTGAGAAGACAATTACAGATTGAACATGCTAAATTCTCCATGTGCTTCATTGTGAATGTGTGCAGAATAACACTGGTTTTAGATAGGCTGCTTTTTCGATACGGTAAGTGTCTCAATGTTTATTGGAGCTCAAGACCTCAATCATTTTAAATAGTGGTTAAAATCACAGATAGCTGAAACAATTTACCATATGGATGGTGATTAGGCTCTCTGTGGTCTTTTTCTCCTTGCCCAGTTTTATCCATTTCAGTGAGGCTAATAAAGGACTGCTGTGTGCTGTGCGTTGTCTCGGCCCTGAAGATGCTGACTTCCTCCCTTCTATTTCAGGAGGTCATTAGCGTTGATGAGATTAGAGGTTTATATCTTTAGGTCCAAGTCATTACTCCTAATTTAATCAATGCATTTGAAAATGTTTCCTCTAATAAAATTGTAATGACTTTATGTGATTTGTCATGCTTATCAAAAACATGGTTCTAACATTTTCATATTTAGAGGCACTGAGCTTCTGGAGAGGAGTATACATTAGTACATCATTGTTGGGCCAATTTCCTGCCTCCCCACCTCTCTCTCTCCAGTTAATCAGAGTAACCTAGTCAGAACAATCACAGTTGATGTACAGCCAGCATGGCACTGGAGTCAGGCCTTTGCAAACAGCTTAAGATCCTGGGAGAGAGGTCCCTTGCGTGAGCAAGATTGCTTCTCTGCCACCACCTTCATCATTCAGCAGTGTGCTTTGCCTCCATATGAAATAGACTGTTAGTGGGCTTATGATAAAGGAGAAAATAACTATCTATATTGTAGAGGTTTGACTGGAGAAATGGCTTTTATGTTGCAAGGGGAATGAGATAAATAGCACCCCACAGTGGGAACTGAATTACTAAGGCGAGGCAAGAGCAGCAGTGTTACAGCAGAGCTGGATGTTTGTTCAGATGCTTTTGAAAAAGTTAATCAAAGTGTGCTTGGTTTTCAGGAATACTCCTGGAATATGTTTAGGACTGCTATTTAATTCAAATGACTTGTGTTTTTAAACAGTCTGCTGTACGTGTTTAGGTTCAGGCAGGTGAGGAAGGAGTAGGGGACATGAATTTACTATATGCCTGGTGCACCAGCCTCCAGTTTGAACCCACAGCTGCTGCTGTTTTATGTGCTGCTCCCCCAGCTGTGGGGGAAGGCAGGGGAGGAAAGCACATGAGTGATTTTGATCTTACAGTGACTAACTGATGTAAGAAGGGAGAATTTGACTGTGTCTGTGGTCAGATGAGGGGTCTGTAGGAGGAACGACATTTTTATTAGTTCTCAGGGGCCTGGTTAGTGTCCCAAAAGCAGGGCAGAGGAGTTGCAGGGGTGGTTGCAATCCTAATGGTGGGGCCAGTGCTGGGCAGTCTCTCTGCATGGCCTGCAGAGGGGTGTCAGCTCACTGGGATTCCCTGTGAGGGTGAATTGGGAGTGTTGATATTTCTCCTGCTCCCAGAGAGGAAGAACCTATCTCTATGGCAATGCTTGGGACATAAATGACAGAATCCCTCTGCTGTCTGCCTCTAACCCTGCACCACTTGCAGCTCCTTAGGCAACAGTCCAAAAGCAGCATGCGGGTGAAAACACCAAGAAGGGGCTTTGTCTTCATTATAGTAGCGTGGCGGCAGCAGCACGGTGGCTGGTGATACGGCAGCGTAACTGGCAAATTGCAGTAGGCAGATGGCAGGTCTCACACTAAAAGAGAGGATGTGTAAATGACCAAAGATAGGTTTAAACAGTCTTTTTCAAAGCCAGAAGTTTGTCACTGTATGAGCTTTCAGTCTAAACATCCCAGTGAAATTTCAAGCCTGAAGTCTACCAGTGGTTTATTAAATACTTTTGGCAACTGAAAGGGATGCTGTGAATCACTTTGTGCATGTCTGAGAGTGGGGTGTCTTGGAAGTCTCAGGCATTTGCCATTCGGCACAGGCCAGCCAGGCTTTGCCCACTGCCTCTGCGCTGGATACCAGATCCACCCCCTGCTGGCTGACACTTTGCATTGGGTCTGCAAAGGATGAGCAGTAGGAGAACCAACCCTGGGAAGCATTTGTGCACAAAAGTCTTGGGTTTATTGATGGGTTAGGACAGAATCATCTCTGATGAAGCAGTGGTACCTTGGGTGCCATTGTGCTGCCCGCAGCCCTTAGCAGGTCTCTGCCTCATGTGCCTCTGCTGCCACCAGAGAGTTTGGTTCATTTTGGCCTTTGGTCTTGAGGATGGGAATGGCAGATCACCTTCTGCATCCCCTGTCCTTGCCATGCACGGATGCCTGTGTGGTGCATACTGCAGCACATGGGCCGGAGGGGTTAGTGGAGATGTGCCTGTGCTCTGCAGACAGCTGAAAAAATCAGGCTGGCTTTTCTTCCATTCTAACCTCTATTCTTTTTTTTTCCTTTTTTTTTTTTTAATAATATGTTTTAATGGTGAGACTCAGTTAAGAAGAGTATTTCCTGTACAGTGCAAATTGCTTTGTGCAAACTGCTATGTGCAATGTAATTCAGCTCTGTGGAACTGCCATATCCTGTATGAACAGCAGTGCTAGAGCTATGTACCAGCATACCCATTTTCTTTTTTTTTCAGCCTTTTTAATACTGCAGAGAAATAATTTTCTGTTCTTAGTAGCTGACAGGTACAGTGATGTTAGATACCTCAGGAATGAGGAAAGGCTGATAAATGCAGCCACCGAGAACATGGAAACAAATGATCAGAAAATAAGGCTCAAACCATTAGCTGCTCCCAAAACTAGCTCTAGTCATTAAACTGCTCTCCTTTTGTTGACGTCAAAAGTGCTACTCTAGGTAACGTTTGTTGAGAAGTAAATGTGATCCCTGGAGAGCGGAGGTTTCCTTTTTCAGGTGCTCTTTTAATGAAGAGAGAAAGTTGGACTGAACGAGGTGTCAAAAAAGCTCTTCAGTTTATCCACTTCTGCAGTGAGCTAGCCATGCCTTCCACACAGGCCTCTGGTTATGACTTATCTCTTGTGTTTATCATTTCTTCACCCCCTTTGTGCATCGGTACTCCTTTTCTTTTTCTTTTTTTCTGTGACTTGCTCTCTCTGACTCATCTCTTAATTTTTGTTTATGTTCCCACTCTGCTTAAGGGCTCCTTATTCACTGTAAGAGTACATTGCAATATGCAACACTTTATTGTCTCTCTCATTTAATTTGTAGCCAGAAAATGAAGTTAAGCCATGGAATGAGCTTTATTTGTTGGATCAGAGGAGGTGTTTCTGCAGATGGCCAGCAGCATCAGTGTGGCCTGGTAGTGTATGATAATGGGCCCTGCCAAAACATGAACAAACTTAGAAATTTGGGCTGAAGCTGATGGCTAGTTTGAGGCAGACAAGTGAAGTTTATAACTCTGACTCTTTTGGACCAATCAGAAGGACCGCTGGAAACATCAGAATCAGCATTGTTGGAGAAAAGGGCTGCAGGTCTCATTTTATGCCAGTGATCCTGGATGTAGATCTACATCCTTGGGTGTAGACTGAACAGTCTGTTGATTAAAATAGTTGTGAGTTTGATGGTAGTAGCAGGACCAAAAGGGACCTTGGAAGCTGTTGGTAAATGAGTGCTGGTGTGTCAGACCATGTTAGCTTGTGTGAAGGAATTAGCAGTTGGAAGAAGTAGGAGTTAGGCTTCATTAGAGCAGCAGCTCTGGAAAGCAGGTGTCACACTCCATGGCTCTTCCTTATCACTTCTATGGAAACTCACTGCTGAATGTTTCTGAAGAGGTGGAAGATAGTATCCAGCTGTTGCATTTGCATCCCACCCAAATGCTGGACTGCAGTGCCTTGGCTCTGGGGAAGCTGAGGAAGGTGAGGGTGAGTGATGTAGCACTGGTGGAGTTCAAGGACCCAGTTTTGCAAGGAGGCCATCTTCTGTCTGATGAATGAAAAAGCTGTTTGGAGTTTCCTAAGTCATGTATCAGGTACATGTACTAATATATTGTAATAATAGATAATATATTGCATTGAGGAGCTATTCCTTTTACATTCCCCTGCTGTTTGAATACTAGAGTTTAGCTAGGTAGTCCCTGAAGCTGCAAGCATGTAACTGGCAGCAAGAGGTATGTTTAAAATACAGCCCTTCGACTTAACTCAGTGGTGCTCAGTCCCTGATGCTGGCTGAGCAGAGTGTCGCTTGAAACTCTTGCTCTTGGGTATTTCCTCTTTTTTAATATTTCCTCTTTTTTAAATTTATGTGAGGGAGAAGATAAGTCTGTTCAGCAGCATCTGTGCATCACTACTGACATTTTAATTTTCAGTTAAAAAAATTTAATTAAAATTTGACATCATTTGGTGAGAAAAATGAGAGTGAATTGAAATTATACATGTAGACTGAAGTAATGTCTTTTTATATATCAGTTTCAGAAGAGCTCCGATTGATCCAAGTACTGGCAATGTAGGCTGGAAGGGGCTCTGGTTGCTCCTTTGGTATAGTTCTGCTATTATTCTACTAAGGTAATTATTAGGAAAGAAGTTTTGTGCTGTTTTTTCCAGTTTCTCTCTGCTGCAGTTCTTCCTCTCTTGTTCTGCCTCTCTTTCCCCTTCTGGATGCTGCATAATCATCCCAGCAAGACATGATTGCTCTCCAGGCTTCAAGGAGGTATATGTGTGGGAGAAAATGCTCTTGAAATGGCTCAGAATGTACCAAGTTTTTTAATTTTACAGGTTGTATGTGGAAAAGGAGGTGGTGAAATCCCTACACAGCTCAGTCCCAGGTGTGTGTCAGTGCGTGAGGTGTGTGTGCGCAGCTGCACGCCTGTCCTCGTGCCTGTGTGCTCATACCTATGTGTCCTGTCTCAAGCCACTTTATTCTCCGTTTCCTATGTTACTTGCAAAGGGAGTATGAATGTGTCCAGGATGTGTTTTTAAAATACGTTTGTCTGCCAAACATTGTCTGTATCTCTGCACAGGCTTAAATAGGAAAACAAGAGAAAAGATTTTCCAGGCCTTTTAGTCCCATTCTTCCCTGTAGTATAAACACCTGCATCTTGTAGACTAAGAGACATTTTGTGTCTCTGAGCAGTCTGGTTAAGCTGCGGGCGGCGTGTCATTTCCTGAGTGAGGCTGTGCATGTGGACTGCTTGTGAACCCGCTTTTGCTTTTGCAGTGGACCAGCTCTCCATAAAACTCTGAAATCAACAATTTTTGTGTCATCACTGTTGAAGCATATAAAAAGGAAATGGCAGAGGTAGTGGGGCATGTCAGTGTATCTCTTCTGGTTTTGCATGAACAAGAATACTCAAAAAAAAAAAAAAAAGAAAAATATCAGTTACATGGAAACATTTAAGTACAAAACCGACATTTGGTATTATCCAATCTGAATAATTTTTACATCCTGCTTAATTATTGTGGACCTTATGCTCAAAGAATATGATTTAGGTCAAGAGGTTTCAGGTCCATTTCTCCTATCTGCCCTCAGATCACGTTTGCGGTCAGAACTGAAGAGGATTATCTCCAGATATGTAGCCCATTTTTCTGAAGATATCTCAAGTAGTCTAGTTGAAAAAGCATTCAGGGATTTTCTGCAGTGTCCTTTCTGTGCTTGCAAAGAAACGCCTTATTTTACTAAAACAACTGTTTGACTTATTTTTGCTGCATGCTGATACAATCCCACCACGAAGACATGATTCACAAAGCATGTAGGTTTGATACAGAGTTAGAGTAATCTCTGAAAACAGAAGGCTGGTTTTGTGGTTCAATATAACAGAGTGTCAGCAGCATTCATGGCTCCTCTGCCCTCTCCTTCCCGCACAACCGTGGGTGAGTCTCTGAGATAAGCAAAGCACTAAAATATCTTTTAAGTTTCATCGAACACAGTAGATCTGTGTTTAAACATTTCATTGACTCATCAAGAGCTGGGGATGTATCATCAGCTCTATGTTGCAGGCAAAGGGAAGTAGCTGAACTTGTGCTTAAGTGAATGTTACTCTGGAAACGCATCTGTTGCTTCTGTGTTGATATGTAAGTATATCTCTATGTACAGTGATATATGACATTCGTACTTGAGCATTTCAGAAAAGGGATGAAAGAAAAACCTGCTGTGTACTGTGTCTTGTATATTCTCCTACTTGGACTTCAGAATTTGATTGCGAGCCCTGTGTTTTCAGGGAGCAGAGAAAGAGAAAACTCCCCAGGTTTAGCATTAAGGTATCCAGAATGAGAGTCCCACCAAAAGTAAGCTATAAACTCTGGGAGGTAATAGTCCAGTTCAGTTAATACTCTAAAAATGTTCTACCCTTCAGTTCTTCAAAGATCTAGTTACTTTCCTTCTTCCACTTCTGCTAGCCTTGTTGCCCATGAAACCAAAGGTTATATTTAGACCCCTTCCAAATGTGTCCCGTGTGATTTAATATTTTGACTAATTTCTGGATGGTATGGTTTTGTAGTGTCATACACTTTCCTAATTATAGAATCACAGAAGAACTTGGGTTGGAAAGGAACTTAAAGATCATTTAGTTCCAACCCCCCCATTTCTCACTAGACCAAGTTGCTCAAAGCCTACTCCAGCCTGGCCTTGAACACCTCCAGGGATGGAGCATCCACAACTTCTCTGGGCAGCCTGCTCCATTGTCTCACCGCCCTCATAGTGAAAAATTTCTTCTTAATATCTAATCTAAATCTCCCATCTTTCAGTTTAAAACGCCACCCCTCCTCTTATTGTTACATTTCCTGACAAAGAATCCCTCCCCATCTCTCCTGTAGGCCCCCTTCAGGTACTGGAAAGCTGATATAAGGTCTCCCCGGAGCCTTCTCCAGGTTGAACAACCCTGACTGTTGCATGTGTTTATTCTGGGGCATATTGTTATTGATAGGAAATAAGTATGTTTCCAGTCAAGGTTTAGGAAGGAACTGAGGGTTGAAGTTGGTTTGTGCCAGCCTTTTAACAGAGAAACAGCACAACCAAAATCCCTCCATGGTGGTGCACAGCACTTGCCAAAGGACCACACGATTGCACTGCACTTGGAGCACTTAGATCAGTGTTGGCATTTTCAGATACTGGTTGCAGGATGAAGCATTCATTTTTCATGGGAGCAATAATGCCTTTTCAATTTGTTGAGCTACACCAGCCTGCTTTGATCAATAGAGAACATTCAGCAATTACAGAGTATCTGACATGCCTCAATTTACCTAGTAGCTGAAGAACTCGTTGACAGATAATTTAATTTGGTTTGGAAAATGAGTTAGAATTTTTTCAAAGCACATAGTTAAAAAAATGTTTGCCACTTTACTGCATACCAAGAATTGATTATTTTTCTTCTTTCAGTTAATAATGAAAAGATTGTCTGAGGTAAAAAAACCAAAACAACTGTAATCCGTTTTGTTCATGTGTAGGCAGAAGGAGAAAAATATTTTCCATAAGCTTCAATATTGATTCAGAATTGGAAAACAGCAGACAAAACCACCTGAAATTAATGAGTTTACTGGCTATGGTAGTTCTAAGAGATTTTATTTTTTTCTGATCTGCCTGTAAATTTTCTGATGCTGCTACAGTGTTTTGTACTGTTCTTCTCACTCCAAATACACCTTAAAATAATGTAGGCAGAAAATATGGTATAATTATGAATAGGATTTCCGTGAACCTCATGCATTGCTCTCGTGGGTTAGATTCTGCTGAGAATTTAATCTGCTTCAGGTTAGTAATAGCATTAGGTCATTCATATTTTTCTGCTGCTCCCCTTACTGAAGCATGTGCGTACCATTTAGTGTACACAAATACATTGTCCAGGCTCATCTTTTCTGTGTTATCTGTTGTTTTGCTTTGAGAAGCATGATGATAGAGTTAGAAACTGCATTGCCAAGCGCTGTATGCCGCGTGCAATAAGCAGAGCTGTTGTGCAATTACACAAGGTAGTCCAGATGACAAAATCACTGTGTTCTGCATCTGAGAGAGGAGGCTTAATTACGGCAGACAAATTCTCCTGGGTACAACAAAGCAGTTCTCTGGATACAGCCCTGATTATACAGTAGTTCTTTTAAATGCATTACCAAAGTCTTCATTATTATAATTAAACAGATATAAAATATGTCTGCCCTTCATTGCATAAAGCTTTGCTTTAGGGTTAAGACTGGAAATTCCATTAAGAGCTTTCAAATTGAAAACTGACAGGCAAAGCAAATGGATTCTATAATTTTAAGAAAACTATATCATTTTTAATTAGTGTCCTTTTCAGTCTTCTGTTAGAAGATGGACACAGTAAAAAAATAGCAAAACAGCACATTTAAAACAAAATTATTTTCCTGAAAAGTTGCCTTCTCCTCAGTATCCTGGATTTGGAGCCCTCCAGCCTGAAAATGTGTGTCCCTTGCTCCCCAGGGTGTGGGGCACTTCTTGCTGGTGGAACCCTGCTGCCAGGGCGCTTCCTTGCCTGCCTTTGGTCTCCTTTTCCAAAGAGTCAGCAAGTCCTGCACCTCAATGAAGGTGTATTCTCATACCCTTTAGGTACTTTGGAGCAACCTGTTGGGGAGTGTTTGTTGCTCATATGCCCACCTGAGAGAACTGATGAAAAAGAACAGGAAAGAAATAAATAGGGAGTTAATGCTTTTAGAACAAGAAAAAGGCTTTTGCTTGTAATTGGTTTGGGCTTTTTTTCACCATGTCTGCTTATGTAAAAACCACACCGACAAACTCAGAACCCCTGCTTCCCTGTAGGGAGGGATTAGCTCTAAAAGTCTTGAAAAGCCAGAGCACTGGTGTTTAAAATGGATTTGTAGAGATGTTGGATGAACAAATGCACAGACATATCTCTTTTATGCTGAATAGGATATTAACAAATCATAGAATCATAGAATGGTTAGAGTTGGAAGGGACCTTAAAGATCATTGAGTTCCAACCCCCCTTCCATGGGTGAACAGTGTGACCACAGGGACTAAATGTGTGTGTAATTGTTCATAAGATTAAAGCTTAAAATGAGCAAGTGATAAATTGCACATTTGTTGCAAATAATAATCTATTTTAAACGGCCCATTGAAGGGACTTAGAGTTATGAGCTGATTTTTGTTCATGGAACAGTGGTTCCCGAGTTGTTAGCAGAAATTTCCTATGAATACCTTTTCTTTGGGTTTTTTTTATGCTTATTGTAAATAGCTTCCATCTTTGTTGTAACTCTGCACTAATGTAGAAAGTGTCCTATTTGTTTGGCAGGCATGAGTTTTGCTTAATTCCCTGCAGTATAATTATAAGTCACATATTTTGTCCTGACTTTAGAGCTATAGTACCCCACTCCTGCCATCATTTGTGCACACTTGCAAAATGAAACACTGCCAGTGTTTATCAGATGTCTGTTAGGTCCTTCTGGAGTGGCTTTGGAGAGTGTGCCTGTTGGTGTTAATAGCAGTTGTGCAAGAGGATTAAGGGAAGCTTGTGGTTTAGCAATGAGGCCTGTGACTTTCCATCCTCAAGAAAGCAGATAGAAAACTTGGACATCCCAAAACAAAAAGCCTCCCCAGACTCCTGGCCCTGTTGCTAAATGCCCCCTTTCCTGCCACGTGTATCACCCCCAGGCGAGGGGTGCTCCTGTGGCTGTCCCTGGGCTCCCATTGTACACACCATAGCTGGACATGTGTGTGCCATGCAGCTGTGAGGGGGGTGTGTGTGAGTTGGGGTTGTTTGTCCTCGGTGCGGCCAAAGTGTGGTGGTGACAGCACCCACCCAGAGTAGGTGATCCTCAGCAATGGGGGCTGTGACAAAGAGGGGCTCAGTGCCCCCATGTCCCTAAGGGAGCACGGCAGTGGGTGCAGTGAGGACCCGTCCTTATGCTGTGTGTGCAACTGTGTGTATGTGACACTTCCAAGCAAGTGGCATGGCAGCAATGGGATGGAGTTAAAGAGCTGTCCTTACAGAGTATGTCATAGATCGACAATCAGGCCTTGCTTTCAGGGGCTTATGTGCTCTTGGGCAGAAATGAACCCAACTCCACTGCAGCCTGGGTGCCAGCCATAGGGTCCTTGCAAGAAAAGTTTTGCTGTCACTTCAGTCTTTAGACAGAGGGAATGATCCTTTGCTCATCTTTGAAAGAAATATTTAGGCATTGGATGTGTAGGAAGTTAGGCTCTGATTTTGAGTGGAAGGATACTTTTCCTTGTATCCATAGCAATAGACCAAATGCCCTAAGAAAGATTGGGATTTAATTCATATCCTGGCATTTCTCTTCAGATATATTAAGAAGCTCCTGCCCAGCACCCTTGCTTTTGTGATTCCCCCTATAATGCACCCGGATCCCACCAGGTGCTGCAGGGATGGATCAACCATCTAGTGCAGATGTAGGTCCTTCCAGAAGCCGGAGAGATGCTGCAACGCTCAAGGATAAAACCTGGGTTACCTTCATGTGTCCCACCACTACAGGTGACCTGTTTAATACAGCAACATGTGCAACATGGAGCAGTAGTGCAGTTGTTCTATGTTCATGCTGTTTGGCAGAAAGCCTGGAAGAGTTTTCACATGAAACCAGAAACAAACTAGTGCTCACCAGTGGCAGCAGCTCAGATGGTAGTGCAAGATGGAGGGATGGTGCTGCATCCTCTTGCAGTGAATCATGGCCTGATGCTGGGCAGGATGGAGACACTGCCAGAAACTGCCTTGTCTCTGAAGATACTGAGATTTGTGCTTCAGAAACATTCTTGAGTCTTATGTAAATTGTGAGTCCTAATCCAGAGCAGCCAGTGTTTGCTAAGGGATCTTCCCAGGGACATGAGCAGAACTAGAAGCCTGGGGTATTTCCACTTCTCTGGTAGAAGACCCAATATTTTTTTCTTGCACAGTATTTTCTTATTTTCTAAACATTGCAAGCATGCAAAACTATTGGAGATTTATTGGTTATTTTCTTCTCATAAAGAACTAAGTTATGTTGCAGTTACAGTATAATTGTACGGTAGTTAGATTATTTTTTTTAATACCCCTACTGCCGCTAATTTATGTTTAAATATTAGCTGGATGGAAGCAATTACACCAGGTTGGTGATATACTTAAACAGTAAAAATACATGTGGTGTGAGACCCAAGGGACCATAATATTCAGGCATGCAGCTAATTTACTTGTAAGAAAAAGGAGTTATAATTATTTAGCAAAATCTATGGCCAGAATAAAATTGCATTACAATTGCAGTCCTGTATTAATTTGAAAAAAAAAAAAAGGCTGATTTTTCTTTCCCTAAGACTTGAGCTCCTGGAAGCAGGCAAGTTTTGCCCTGGAAGGTGGATAGTTTTGAAGAAATGTGATAAAAATTGCAGCACATCACCACAGCAAATCAATTTTTCTTTAAATAAATTGAATGTTTATGATTCTGCAGTTTGCTGTGAAGTCTTATCAAAGCACTTGTAGCCTGTATCATTTACTCCTGATTTTGATGAGTAATGCAAACATTCAGCGTCTGCATTGGTAAAAATTTGGAATATGCCTACTTATTGGATTCGCATAATGTGATTTAATGAGGCTACCACAGCTGTCTCTTGGATACTTAGTTCCTTTGTATTCTTGGAAAATGTGTTTGGCTTTTTGAGGAGATGTTTGATTTGTTATGCTGTCGCTAAGTAAACCATCAAAATCATTGCTTCACTTGTGTATCGGCTTTAGCCCTGCCAAGTCCTCTATCAGTGTAGTGGTACGTTTCATGGGTTTACACGGTCTGCTCTTATATCCACAGCCATAATTTATACCTACAGCCTAGCTTTGCAGCCCCAGGATGTTGCAGGTGAATATACTGTATGCACTGTGCACATAGTTGCAAAGCTTAAAAAACTATAGATGGGCGTAAAATACTTAAGAAATTTTTGTGTTTGTGTCTATGTGTGATACCCATGTGTATGCTTTGTGGAGGAGCAATCAGAAAGTTTGCCCTAGGCCTGTTTTTGTGAGGAAGCTTGCTGACAAGGGATGGTAAAGGACAAACAGGACAACTCAAGTCCATGGGTGTCCCACATATGTGGGGAGGTGGACTGCATACCTACGCAGGTTGGGCAAGCTGGGAAGTGCTAGAACTGCTGCAGGATTCCCGCAGAGGTGGTGCCAGTACCCTCGCAGAGGGCCTGCACACCAGTGGTACAAACTCCTACACCTCAAGGGCGTGTTTCTAAATTGATAAACAATGTCCTCGGAGGAGCTAATGCATTTGTCGGGTATGCTGAAAGTTGTTTTTCACTCTCACAGAAAGGTGGGACCTTTAGACAGCACACTTGAGGAAAAATTTCACTCCCAAATGCATTATAGACAAGCTAAAATAAGGGTCTTAGCTTGCCCACATAATTAATATTTGGCTTTATGCATTCTATCTCAACCTATTTAATTGTTCAATTATGAACAACAATCAGAATTAAAAAAAATATTATAAATAAAACAGTTTGATTTCTTTATTCTATTAATTTCTGGAACCTCATTGATAAATTTAAGGGTTGGGATTGATCTAAATCAGCATAAATGTGATTAATGAAGAAATAATTTAGGTTGATTAAAAGGGGCTTAAAATAATGTGATCAGACTATGGAGATTTGGGTGGTTTATTGGATTACACATTTATTCCTGGAGGATTGTTGTAAGATGCAGAATTAAATTAAATTGGTCATCCTATTTTGGGCTCCCAGTGCCTCATAATCTCCAGTGCCATGATACCAGGAAGCATAGTCACGTTCAACAGTTTTCTTGGAAAAGTACGGGATTGAATTTTTGAGCTAATAACTAAATAACCAGTCCAGAAGATACTATTGAAATCCGGTCTGCTCTCCATTTTAGGACTTAAATGAAATCATGTTTGATATCATGTGACATCCTTCTGGAAGGAGTCTCGTTTTGATGAATGCCTTTTTAGCGATGGGGGATTCTCCTTGTATCCTTGTTAGCTGTGACCTGCATCAGCTAACCATACTGTGGGTTTTGCAGTGGGTTTTTTGTTGGGTTTTGGTTTTGTGGGCTTTTTCAAGTCTTCGTTTTCCCTTGAATGTGTCAGCTTCTAGGTATTGAAAAGATGTATCCCATGACAGTACTGATCTTTATGTAATCATCTATAATCTGCGACAATGTCAGTCTATATCTTGAGTTTCTGCAGGGTCAATAAAAAAACTTAATTTGCAGGACTTCTGATAATTGATAATAAACTGTGATTGACTATTAATTAAACTACTGAGTTGGAACATTCGGAATAAAAGTGCTCAGATGTGCTTTTATTTAAAGGCATAAGAAGCATCCTTTAAAGTTCTTCCATATATTAAGTTGGGCTTCTGCAGTTGCTTGTGACCAGACAAATATCTGTTTTGAACTAAAAGAATTTGGAATCTCTTACTCTAACGGGCTTTCCAAAATCTACCTGATTGTTGTGTTTTTTCTGAACTTTCTCCTGTTTTCCAGGTAATTTCTAAACTAAGAATATGTCATGATGGACAAATACAAAGCTATTAAAACATCTCTGTCCTTAATGGATATTATTTTTATACAGCTAAGTATACCACAGCAATCTTTTTGTTACATTCTTTGCTGATAATCTGTGATGATGAAGTTGAGGGTTTTTTTTTTCTAATCTTATTGTTTCCTGGATCACAGCCCTCTAAATAAGTTCTGCCCCTTGTGTTTCTAGATTTATGACCTCACATTTTGGTCCATATTTTCTGTGTTGCTTGTCAAGCAGTCTTTTGACTTTTGATTGCTAAACCATATTCTTTGCTATTCATAGCTGTTCAAACCTTGGCTTTGTATCATCTCCAGATTCCATGTGTATTGATTTTGAGCTTTCTTCCAGGTCACTCTAAAAATGCTTAATAGCACTGGGCTAAGAACAGGTCCCTGCAGAATCCTATTTGAAGCATATCTACATGATTAGTGTTTCACATTTACTGTTGCATTTGAGATACATAATTTATCTCATGTTTGATCCATTTAGTGTCTTCTGAGTTTATTTTTATTGCTATATCTTCTTAATCAAAATGTCATTCAGTACCAAGTCAAATGCATTGCATAAACCATAGTATATTACAAAGTCTAAGTAGATTAAAATGACTTTATTATGTGTGTCAACCAAACTTTTATCTCATAAAAGAGATACCAGATTAGTCTGACAAGTGCTGTTTTCCCTAATGTTGGAAACAGTTAATGCTAATAATATTTTTATTTTTTCTAAATAAAATATTTTTTCAGCTCTTCCATTATTTTGACAGTGAAAAATATCCACTTGCACATATGCTGCAAATCCAGCATTCAGAGGTTTAATAAAGGGAGGTATCAGCAAGGCAAGTTTTTCCTTAGCCAGGTCTTTTTAAAATCATTGGGGTTTCCTCCAGAGTTACTACTGGAATTCTCTTACTGTCATTGAGTGAATAAACGTTCTTTTGTACTTTTAACAACACTAATGCTCCTGCTTAGGGATGGATTGCTGGTTGGATTCAGTCTCTTCCTAATATTTTCTAATTAACTGTCTTGTCTGGATCTTCTCTGCTATCATTGCCATTTGCACCAAACCCTTCTCTTGCTTGTAGCAGCTCCTCTGATTGCTGCTTCCTCCTTTGTCTGTTTTCTTCCTTTGCCTAATGCTTTATAACACACACAAACAACTTATTTTCAGTTTGTAATTTATTGCTTCCTTGTAGCTCTTTTTCTTCCATGCTTAAGAGACATTTTTAACCAGTATAACCTTCTTTCTGGCTTGTCTGGCTTAGGTATTGTTTTCCGTTGATTAATTTAAGAAAGTTTAGATGATTTACCTACAGGTCATTCTCTTCTGTTAGGTTTTAAGGAGGACTTCTCACGGATGCAAAGGGGGGTCTCTTTACAATAAAATAAAATCTTTCAAGTTCAGCTAGGTCAGAATCTTGCAATTCCCTCTCAGTGGAAGTCTTTAATTTTACTTTTTTGTTGATTTTATTGGTTTTGGTGTGTTTTTTTTTTTCCCTCTGTTGTGGTTTAATGTCCATGTCTGAATAACTAATTGCTTCAAAATACTCAAAGCATATGTTGTTTTGAAAAGATGCAGAGATAAAATCATTGCAGGTAAGAGCCTGCGGGAAGGTGTCTGCATAGTGTGTTGTGTTCACATCTGGATTTTTGTGTCGCAGGATGTACTGCATGATGGTGTTCTCCCAGGCAACATGGAAATTAAAAGCCTGTCTTCTATATTTTCAAAGGTTTCAAGCCCTGCAGGTTATTTCTGCTTTGACTGCTTGCACTCAGAGTCCCATGGATCATTGGCTTTACTGCTGCAGTGTATTCTGCTTGTGTCTCTAACCAGGGGCTCCCAGGAGTGCAGCCTCTGCAATCACACTGGGACCTGGGCACTGAGGAAGGTGGCTCCAGCAGCAGGCACAGCAAGCTGTGGCTTGCCTGCTAGCAGGACCATGGGTGAGGACCCTGAAGCTGGGTCGGGTATCTCTGTGTTAACTCACAGGTGTAGGTGTGATTGCACCCACACCTGTTGTAATGGAGCAGCTTCTAAATCTTGTTTCAAGTAGAGACAGTGAGAAGTTGCTCCAGTCTCTGTGTTTTGGAAGGAGATTGTGGCAGTGTCCTCTGCTTTTGCTGCAGAGCTCTCATATGTCTGACTAGCAAAAGAGGTCAATATTAACACTGTGCTGAGATGTGCAGATACTGCAGAGCTTGTTTTCCTGTTCCCTGGGGCCACAGCAGCCCTTATGTCAGGGTAATGCTGTAACTCTCAGTGAGCCTGCACAGTGTTTGCTAGCAGTATTTTAGAGTCCTGGGTCATGGTGGTCATAGAATCATAGAATGGTTAGAGTTGGAAGGGACATTAAAGATCATCAAGTTCCAAACCCCCTACCATGGGCAGGAACAGCTCCCACTAGAGTAGGTTTCTCAAAGCCCCATCCAGCCTGGCCTTAAACACTTCCAGGGATGGAGCATCCACAGCTTCCCTGGGCAACCTGTTCCAGTGCCTCACCACCCTCACAGGAAAGAATTTCTTTCTGGTATCTAATCTGAATCTCCCCTCTTCCAATTTAAAGCTGTTACCCCGTGTCCTGTCACTACACTCCTTGAGAAAGAGTCCTTCTCCAGCTCTCCAGGAGCTCCCTTTAGATACTGGAAGGCTGCTGTAAGGTCTCCCTCGAGCCTTCTCTTCTCCAGGCTGAACAACCCCAACTCTCTCAGCCTGTCCTCACAGGAGAGGTGCTCCATCTCTCTGATCATCTTTGTGGTCCTCCACTGGACCCATTCCAAAAGTTCCATGTCCTTTCCATGTTGAGGACTCCAGAGCTGGATGCAGTACTCTAGTTGGGGTCTCTCAAGAGCAGAGCAGAGGGGTAGAATCACCTCCCATGACCTGCTGGCCACACTTCTTTTGATGCAGCCCAGTATGCAGTCAGAGCTGCTGCAAGCTCAGGCTGGTTACATGGTCTGTGCATTTGCAATGCCTTGGCTTCATGTCTGTGTAGAGTAGAACTCTATTTTTTAAATGCAAGGGCTATGTATTTCAAAATACACTGTTTATTATGCTTGCAGAAAGAATAACCGAGCTGCTTGTTTAGGTTACATGGGGCCACTAGTGAATGGGATTCATGATCCTTGCTGCACAGCCCCACGAATCCATCCCCAAAATAAGTTTTGCTAAATTTTAGGTAATGTCTCCATATTCAGTTTTACAAATACATCTCAGAACAGGGCTGCCTCTCTCATGGGCCTTGTTAAGTGACATTGCCTCAGCAGTGACCAGCAGCATGGCTTCCCATCTGTCCCTTCTGTGGGGTGTCTGGCCATTTTCTTCAGGTGTAGCTCTTTCTACTGTGATCCAGGTTTTGGTCTGTACAAGGCCCCATCACTGCAGTCACCTCCGTAAACCTGAAATCAATCCAGAAGTTTTAAGTAGGTATAGATGGGGGAAGCTCATGTTGCCTGAACTCTACTGGTTACTCTCAGTGGTAGCTTGTCTCCACAGAATCACAGAATCTTCATGGTTGGAAGGGACTTTTTTGATCATCAAGATCTAGGGCATGGAAAGACAATCTTTTGCTGTGACACCTAGTAAAAATGGTGATCAGCTCAAATATTCAAAGCAGGTACTTAATAAGGATCCCTGGTTTGGTTACTCATCTCTTCTCCCTGCACTGATCTATTGGACTCAAGCGCAGACTGCTCTGTATGGTGTACCAGCACATGGGGGCTGATAGGATCTGTGTCTCAATACATAGAGGGAGGAGCTCTGGAAGGCAGGTCTGTGATTGCTATGGGATTAGCTGTTCTAAGTAGACATCCCGTTTAAATTTTGCCTCAGATGCATTCAAAGGAGAATCTGTAAAAGAATGAGGGTTTGCATGATGGAGCTCTCCTGGGAACACTGCGGTTGACATCTCATTTTCCCAGGGCTTGCTGCTACTGCTTCTGCTTGAAGACAAAAGCTGTCTTTCTGTCTTTCTTGGGTTTATATTCCCTTAGAGCATATATTCTGTCCATGTCCAAGGTGCCCTTGGAGACTCATAAGTATTACAGCCCGCGAGCGACCCAAGTACTCGGAAATAACAGAGCAGCTGGGAGTGGCGGCGTTTGGAGACATTATGTTCAGTGTAAAGTCTAAAGAGAAAACTTCAGGAACAATTATGGCAGAAGGAGTGGTGAAGTGGTAGTGTCATTACAGGCATTGAATGGTTATTCATATTCTTGTGTTCTTGGAAGGTTCTGGTCTTTGGCTTCGTGGCCCTAATTATAAAGAGAAGTTGAAGTAGTAACTTCAATGTTGCACCATGCCAGAAAATAAACCCTTCTTGCATTGCATGGATTTAATTTCCAAAAATTGTTTCCAGATGGAGTCTTTATGTGGCGCTGCTTTTTTCTTTTGCTCTCATTTGTCATTTAAACAGCAAAGGTAAATTTTCTTCAAGGTAAAATTGAATAAATTTGGCAATGCTAGTGTTTTAAAAAAAGAAAAGATAAAGAAGCAAACGTACAACAAAACATTCCTTGAACAGCAGATCATTTTTGTTCAGAAGTTTTTCTCAAAGATCTCCTCCAGACGTTCTTCTCTATCTGCTTCTCTAGCCTACAGTACGTTATCTGAAGAGGATTTTTAGTAATGAGGGAAAGAGGAAAGAAGACAAGCCCTTATAATCTTGCCTCCTGTTGAACTTCTCCCAAGAGGACTACTTGGTATCCAAGAATAGTTAAGCTATTGTATTCTCTCTGTTTTCCTGCCCTCAGGGTGGGCAACATTTCCTCCCCTTTTGATGAGAAGCTCCCTGTAAAGTCATTTTTTACATGTCTTGGTGACAGTCCTCTGTCCGTACCCAATGTCTCAGTAATCCTTGGGAGTTCAGAAAAGCCCACTGTAAATAATGATGCTACTGTTCCCCATGACACTTTTCTTTCCCCTGCATCTGAGATCCCTTAGTCATTGCTTTCTCATGAATGATGATTGTGCTTAGGTTTCTGCTTGGAGTGCAAGCTCAAGCTAAACTGCTAGTTAGTGACAACTAGCTGGATTTTCAGACATGCTGGCATGACTATTTTGGTACTTGGAAAATTGTTGGACACTGTGTTCTGAAGCTATTTCTCATGTATCTGTCCATGTTGTATTTTTGGTCTGCCTTAATTTTTGTGTTTATTCCATTACATGTGTATCTTAGCCTTTAAGAGTGCACATGTTGAACTTTGGATCCAGTCTTTACTCCACATGTGCTCAAATCCCTGAATTAGCAGGAATTTTGCCTTGAAGAGGCTACCAAGGTTGATCCCGCAGCATTAACATCTGCTCTCGCAATCTGTTGAGCTGTGCAGTTAGCCTAAGTGTGACTGGCAGCTGACTGTGCCAGTGATGAGGTTGTTTGCTTCTTCAGCCCCTGTGCAAAGGTGCTTTGTGTCATGAGTTGTCAGCATGGATGAATTTTGAGTAGGTAACCTTATCTTTATTGTCTTGTCAGTTGCCACAGTGGATATCTGATACTTAAACACTACAGGCCTTGCCAAGAAAGATTAGAGGGAGTTCAGCTCATTAATTTGTTGTGGTAGAAGAGGCTGTGAGGAGAACTGATAAAATTTGCAGAATGGGTAGTCCCAGGATGCTCTCTGAGGATGGCCAGAACATGTCTGAGATCCACAGAAGAAATCGTTACATCCCAGTAATGAATATCAGTTTCCAATGATCATTGCTACTGATAGAAACCATGTGCTCGTACTGTGGATTCAAGCTTTGAGTCACATCTCTGATCAGGTAGGCTAAGCCTCACACTCACATGAAATCTAGTTGCAGCCCTGGCTTCAACATTATCTTTCTGTGTTCTCATGAGTAGTTTATGTAAACCTTTTCTTCCTCTGAATTCATCAAAAAATTACACCATCACTTGTCAATCCGTTACATGGTGCTCTGAGTGCCACTAATGACTCACTGACTTCTTTCTTTAATGTATAAAGGTATGTTTTACCACCACAAGTACTGTAAAGCTTTAAGATTTGGGGGGGACTGGGATTCTGTCTGTAAGAAACTGAAATATCTAGAAGCATTGCAAAAAATCTCATGCTGTAGAGTTAATTAGTTTCTCCTGGAAAAAATAATCAGTTAATCAGTTGGCCAATTAAGTGGATCATGTGGAGTTTCCAGAGTAGACAGCTTTTAGGATGCACTGTTTATCACAGTCTATTTGTGAGGACAGACTCAGCTGTCTGTTACTGATTTCTTAGTTTTAAGTTTGTGGGAAATAGCAAAGATCAGAATAAAGCTTCTCTTTCAGCAACGGTGATACTCACTGATGAAAATGTGAATTGGGTTTTGGGGAAATGGCTCTTAACCACACTTAACGAGGTTAGCTCTCAGCATCATTACTGAATTTCACATCCCTTCACAGAAGCCCTGCAGCTCTTTATGGGCTTTTGCTGTCTTCATTTAAGTGATGATTTTTGCCCTTCTCATCTTCCTTAGCGGAATCGTAGAATCCTGGAAGAGCCTCTAGAAGCCCTTCAGGTACCTTAATTTCAGACAAATAATAATTAATGAGCGTGCCTTCTCTGTGCATGATTGCCATACAGCTATTACTGCCCTGTTTCTTAACTTCAGCTCATGATTTATCATAGAATCATAGAATGGTTAGAGTTGGAAGGGACATTAAAGATCATCAAGTTCCAAACCCCCTACCATGGGCAGGAACAGCTCCCACTAGAGTAGGTTTCTCAAAGCCCCATCCAGCCTGGCCTTAAACACTTCCAGGGATGGAGCATCCACAGCTTCCCTGGGCAACCTGTTCCAGTACCTCACCACCCTCACAGGAAAGAATTTCTTTCTGGTATCTAATCTGAATCTCCCCTCTTCCAATTTAAAGCTGTTACCCCGTGTCCTGTCACTACACTCCTTGAGAAAGCGTCCTTCTCCAGCTCTCCAGGAGCTCCCTTTAGATACTGGAAGGCTGCTGTAAGGTCTCCCTGGGGCCTTCTCTTCTCCAGGCTGAACAACCCCAGCTTATGTCCTATAGTTTTGACAAAGGGGGTGGCATGAGATGGAGAGCATGTTTATTCATATATTTTTTAATCCCACATATTTATTTCTGTTAGCTCTTTGATTTAAACAGCAGAAGATTGAGTGGTCAAAGGTCAGACTGAATGGGGTGGAGTTTTCCCACAACTGCTGATGGCTTACTGATCCCACTGTTTACTTATCCAGTCCCTCTGACGAGGATAATGTGTTCAACAGGAGAGCTTCTACTATTTTGGGAGTGTGTTTAGACTGGAGCTCTGGATCCCTCCTTCAGAAACCTTTAGAAAACAGTTGTTTGCAAAGTTAGGATGCAGTGAAGCCAGTGCTCAGAGACGTCTCCTTGTTGTTAATTGATCTCAGAGCAGCTGTGTGTATGCTGAAAGCTAAGCACATATTGAAGTGGTCTTGCGGTTAAGGTTTTGAGATATTTCTGCATAATGGACATTATGCAGAGCCAGGAGCAGGATATGGAGTCAGCCAGTTAGGTCCCCTTATAGGGGGTGTCCAAAGCACTGAAGGAACCCACAGAGGGAGTCACTTTGAAAGAAGTGTTTTCCCATATAAGTAGGGATTTTCTTTGTGTATGTGTATATTGCACACAAACTAGTTGTGTTTGTTTCCAGTAGCAGTGTTTTGCCTAGAGCTAGGTTATCTCTGGTAGAGAGTGGAAAATTCTACAAGTTAGTTGCTTGTTTTCACACTGATGTAGATTTCTTGGCAAATGTAATTCTTTCCTTTTTTTTGTTGCCAGAATAAATTCAGTGTCATCAGTACACATAACTGAGGATAAATGGCAGTCCAGGTCTGTTACTGCGTGGTAAGATCAATTTTGGTGGACTGAGAATCTTGGAGAAAGAGACTTTTCACCTCCAAGATTCAGGGCTACATCTCATTGTTCTTTGGTTAATGGAGGGGAACGAGTGTTCTTGTGTGGCTGAATAATGTAGGTAAAAGGGTTTTGATAATTTGCAATGTGAATGTTTTTGCCAGATAGCACAAGAGAGCAGACTTGCTATTTATTTGTCTAAGATGTTGGCAGCTTGTATACCAGGTGGCTGTACTTGTTCCTGTTTGGAGTCTCCAGTGAAAGGTAACAGGAAGCAGAAATTTAGCCACTGGAGGCACTGCAATCCGGAACTGTTGTTAGCTGGATGTCTTGTTTAGCGATGTGTCAAAATCGGATTATGGTGGAGACTTAAAGACAGACAATAGCTAAACTAAAATTAGGAACCTAAGTCTGAGCTCAGTTGAACTAAGCTCAGCAAAAGATCAGTGCAGGGGGCAGAGTGTATTCAAATCATCTTCTCCAGGCTTTGATGTGAGTGGAGCCCAAGGGAGGGAGGACACTTCTTGAAGAAAACACCTCTTTGCTCCCCAGGGTGATCCCTTGGACCTGGAGGTGTGTGGCCTGGCCAAACCATGGTGTCAGGATCTGGATGGGCTTGTTCAAGCAATGTGAATGTGGTAGAACAAAGGCGAGTGCCTGGCTTGACAGGCCGAGAAGACAGCATGTTAGTTTACAGAAACACATTTTAAGTTTTTGCAGCACTAGAATAAATAACTTCTTGAGAATCGTGAATGAAATTGGTTCCATTAAATCTAAATTAGCAGCTCTTGTTTTCAAGGATTGAGTATGTTCCTATTCTGTAGGGACCAAGGGGTGGAATAACTGATGCAGTAATAAGCTCAGTTAGCAGTTGCAGTTTTGCAGGGTTTGGGTGTATTATGCACACAAACTGGGAGACTGTTAGTATCAGTTAAAATAATCCTATTGATGTCAATAATACTCAAATCTTGTTCATTTTAGGCAATTAGTCCATGGATTAGTCTTGAATTTGATTAAAATGGTTAAAAGATATGGAGAAGTCCTACGCAGAGATGAAGAACTGCTGTTGTACACTTCTGATGTTCCATACATACCACCAAGTACAAAACTGGAAGTATCCATCAGAAGTAAAATCAGGGAAAGAGGATGCAGAGATTAATCTAATTTCCTCCAGATCTCTGGGAGACTAAGACTGAATGTTAAAAGGCAGCTCGTGTTGATTTTCCACAAGGCCAATTAGGTTTTTTCCCACCTGAATACCCCCAAAATAGTTGATTAATTCCATGGCTTATTTTCATCAAAAAGCACAGGTATTTTGGAATTAAAATAAGTGGTTTAGAGGTTTTATCTTTTTGCAGAAAAAAAAAAAGTTACATAACAATTCCCTCCTCTCTACCAAAGACAGAATGGCAGACCTGTAGCTTATGCTGCTTTGATCAGTTTTCCAGGTCTGGCCCTGAGGAATTACTCTCCACCAAGGAATGAATCACTGCAGATTCAAAGGCCATTAATACATCTTCCTATATGAGAAAATTAATCTTAATTAATCATCAATTTTAGATCTAAATATTGTTCCTGTAAACCTAAAGAAATGAGAAAGAAAAGGCTGTTCTAGAATCTGTGGGGTAATTTGCTACATTCATTTATATTAATTATCTTGGATTCTATTGCTTGAAGATTTTCGTGGCCATATCTGTGTGTTAAAATGCAGTATTTTAATGCAGGAACAGAGTATTTTAGCAGAAAACTGTAATTAAAAAAGTAGCTGACCCAAGGTACTTGCTTCATTGTCGTACTTTCTGCTTTTTTAAGACCAGTTCTCATAGTAAGTACTAGAATAGATGGCTAGAGTAATTCTTCTTGTCAGTAGAAGTCGCTGTATCAGTTTAATGAGAAAATATTAGCATAAGAAGTTTAGACATTTTGATTTTGTTCACAGCAAATCCACTGATAAACGTTTAAATCCTGTTTTTGGGGGGCTGGGGTTTTGGGTTGTCATTGAATGAAGTGAGGGAATGACAATAGCAATTTTGTAGAAACATTTATGCTCACTAATTTGCTGAAAGTATCTATAGAAACATGCAAATGATGTGTGGAAGTGTTCTTACAGGCACCAAGACTGATGCTCTGTGGCTGGGAGAGCTACATGGGGTCCTGCTTAGGTGTGGGTGGTGTGAAGCAGCAGCAGAACAGTGATGGGCAAATGGAGGGCACTGCTAGAGCAGAGGTTACATTTAGGGTTTGAAGGGGAGTATGTCTTGAGAGAGGTTGAATGACACAGCAGATAAATAGGATCTGCAGGGAACCATCTTCTGGAGGGGGGGGAGAGTTAGTCCAAGCTGGAACTGGTTTGGAAGTCAAGGTTTTTGGTGTCTCAAAGCACATTCCCTGGGGCTGTTGGGAAGCTTGTCCCTGGGGCATCTCTCACGGCTGGGCCTGAGATGCTATACCCAGCAGCAACATTTCCTCACCTTGGAACTCCTATTCCAGTTGAAATAAAGGCAGCAAAACTCCCTTCAACAGCAGAAGGCAGAGAACTGGGAAAGTATTGCTGGTGGTTAGGGAAATAGGAGGGAAAGCAATTTTAACAAGTCTTTCACTATGAATTACAGCCTTGAATGACGTTTTACAAATATTTTTGGTAGCTGTTGGATAGTTTATACTAATGGAGTGGATGGAAATCATGCAGAGAAATAAAGGAATGATTTGCAATTTATAATTACTGTGAAATGTTTTGAATTGATAGTATGTGGGAAAAGATTTAAATATAGTTGCTGCACTAAAATTACAGAAAGCTTTGCAGGCAGCTGGGTTTACATCCAGCAACAAGTAGGTAGTTGATACTGAAAAGAGTCACACGTGTCTGGCTAAGTATTTTCTCAAGAGGAGGTAGAATATATGCCCTAAAGAAAAAGGCTTTGGGTTTGTTGCCCAGTTGTCCATTTTCCCACAACGTTTTGTGGTGTTGGTACACAGAAATGGCCAGAATAGCTACTTTTCAAAGCAAATGGGGAGACAAGAGAGTGTGAAGTAGGTTAGGGCTGAGCATAGGGATACGTGGGGCTCCAATGAGAGCAGCCATGAGACCTATGTGGTTGTGCATGCAGCATAAACTTCTCAGCCTAGTGAGAGCGTCCTTTGGCAAAGGACACTAAAACAAACAAATAAGAATGCCCAGACTCTCCTGGGTGTGTATCTCAGGGGTCTGACTCATGACAGCTGCCTAGTTATGTTTTAGTTTTGCTTGAGGTGTCCAAGGTTGCAGAAAAGAGACACCCTGTAAAGTCATCACTCATCTGCACTCATCTGCTGATGGATTTACATATGTGTCCCACAGGCATGCTGACCCATCCCAGACTCTCCTCCCAGCGCTGCTTTAGAGACTTCTTCCTCTTCTCCTCCCATATAGGCTGAGACTCATGTTTTCTGTCTTTTTATCCCCAAATTTCTCCTTTATTCAGGATATCTCTTAAATTCTGGTGAGATCTGTCCCACTTCTGGTTATGCAGAACTTAACCAGGTGCTGGAGCTTCCCACAAACTGCCACTAACAGATATCGCTCCTTATAACTGTTGCAAGTTGCTGAGATCTGAAAGGCAGTTTAGTAGCTGCAGACGTCACTCCTGAAAACTTGATATGTCTAATGCTGCAATCAATCAAGTCACTGTATGGCTCAGTATATTTTATAGCTCAGTAGGGAACTGAATTGTGGGAAGGGATAATGTTGTGTTTTGAGGTTCAGAAGAACATGAAATGCCTTTACATAAACATATCTTCTCTATTATTTATGTACTTGTGGATTGGCCAAAGAAAACTTACTCTTTTTTTATTTTTTTTTTAATGTTATCATTCTACAGGATCCGTCAAACCAAAAATGTGGAAGAAAGAAAACAGTGTCCTTCAGCAGCATGCCCTCAGAGAAGAAAATAAGCAGCGCCAGTGACTGTATCAGCTTTATGCAGGCTGGGTGTGAATTGAAGAAAGTTCGTCCAAATTCCCGGATTTATAACCGCTTTTTTACTCTGGATTCTGACCTTCAGGCTCTTCGTTGGGAGCCTTCCAAGAAGGACCTTGAGAAAGCCAAGCTTGATATTTCTGCTATAAAAGAAATTAGACTAGGGAAGAACACAGAAACGTTCAGGAATAATGGACTTGCAGACCAGATTTCTGAGGACTGTGCACTGTCGGTAATTCACGGTGAGAACTATGAGTCTCTTGACTTGGTTGCCAATTCAGCTGATGTGGCCAATATTTGGGTATCAGGATTAAGATACTTGGTTTCTCGTAGCAAACAACCCCTGGATTTGATGGAAAGCAGCCATAATACCCCACGGTTTGCCTGGCTAAAAACTGTATTTGATGCAGCAGATGTTGATGGTAATGGCATAATGTTAGAAGATACATCTGTGGAGCTAATCAAGAAACTAAACCCCACCTTAAAGGAATCGAAGATTAGATTAAAATTTAAAGAAATCCAGAAGAGCAAAGAGAAACTGACAACACGAGTAACAAAAGAGGAATTTTGTGAAGCATTCAGTGAACTTTGCACAAGACCTGAAGTTTATTTCTTGCTTGTGCAGATATCTAAAAACAAAGAGTATCTAGATGCCAATGACCTCATGCTGTTTTTAGAGGCTGAGCAAGGAGTGACCCACATAACAGAAGAAATGTGTCTAGATATTATTCGCCGGTATGAGCTTTCTCAAGAGGGGCGGTTGAAAGGTTTTCTTGCAATTGATGGATTTACTCAATACTTGTTGTCCCCAGAATGTGATATTTTTGACCCAGAGCACAAAAAAATTGTCCAAGACATGACACAGCCTTTGTCACATTACTACATCAATGCATCCCACAACACATATCTAATAGAAGACCAGCTCAGAGGACCAGCTGATATCAATGGTTATGTCAGAGCTTTGAAAATGAGTTGTCGCAGTATTGAACTAGATGTCTGTGACGGCCCGGATAATGAACCCATTATTTGTAACCGTAACAACATGACATCGCCACTTGCCTTTCGAAATGTTATTGAGGTAATAAACAAATTGGCCTTCTTTGCTTCAGAATACCCCCTTATTCTCTGCTTGGGGAACCACTGCTCGGTACAACAGCAGAAGGTAGTGGTACAACACATGAAAAGGATCTTTGGAAACAAGCTCTACACTGAGGCACCTTTATCCTCAGAAGTCTACCTCCCATCACCTGAGAAACTGAAAATGAAGATCATTGTGAAGGGAAAGAAGCTGCCCTGTGACCAGGATATATTAGAAGGAGAAGTGACAGATGAAGATGAAGAGGCTGAAATATCACGGAGACTGTCAGAGGACTTCTCGAGGGAACCAAAGCTGATCTGGCTCTGCAGGGAATTGTCTGACTTGGTGTCCCTATGCAAATCTGTCCAATACAAAGACTTTGAGACATCCATGAAAGCTCAAAATTATTGGGAAATGTGCTCCTTCAGTGAGGCAGAAGCCAGTCGGATTGCAAATGAATACCCTGAAGATTTTGTCAACTACAATAAAAAATTTCTGTCCAGGGTGTACCCAAGTGCTATGAGGATAGACTCCAGTAACTTAAATCCTCAAGATTTTTGGAATTGCGGTTGCCAGATAGTGGCAATGAACTATCAGACTCCAGGGCCCATGATGGACCTACACACTGGCTGGTTTCTACAGAATGGGGGATGCGGGTATGTTCTCAGGCCCTCAGTGATGCGTGATGAGGTGTCTTACTTCAGTGCAAATACCAAGGGCATTGTTCCAGGGGTCTCTCCCCAAGTCCTTCATGTCAAAATAATCAGTGGTCAGAACTTTCCAAAGCCCAAGGGTGCATGTGCAAAAGGGGATGTCATAGACCCCTATGTCTGCATAGAAATACATGGGATTCCTGCAGACTGCACTGAACAAAGAACTAAAACTGTTCAACAAAACAGTGATAACCCCATTTTTGATGAAAGCTTTGAATTCCAGATCAATCTACCAGAGCTGGCCATGATCCGCTTTGTTGTTTTGGATGATGACTACATTGGGGATGAGTTCATAGGGCAGTACACCATTCCACTGGAGTGCTTACAGCCCGGATACAGGCACATACCGCTGCGGTCTTTTGTTGGTGATATCATGGAGCACGTTACCCTCTTTGTTCACATCGCAATAACCAACCGAAGTGGAGGCGGGAAGGCCCAAAAGCGCAGCCTTTCGGTGAGGATCGGAAAGAAAGCAAGGGAGTACACCATGCTGAGGAACACCGGTCTCAAGATTATCGATGACATCTTTAAGCTGGCAGTGCATCCGCTACGAGAGGCTACTGACATGAGAGAGAATATGCAGGTATGGCACTTTCATCATGTGCATTGGTGTGTCCTGAATGTGGAAGCGAAGGTCTCACTGTGAGCTGCAGGTAGGGCAAACTTGCTGAAGCTGGTGAAAGCTGGTGAAGCTTCAGACCCACAGCTGTTGTCACCCTTTAACTGGACATCAGAGAGCTGATAGTTAGAAGTGTTAACTAACAAGCAAGTGTGGGATTAGCCAGAAATGTTTTAAAAGTCAGTATGCCCTCTTCAAACACATGCTTTATGGGTTGTTTTGTGTGAGAAAGCAGAACATTTGTGTCCCCAGGCCTCAGGTCTCAAAAAACTTTATTTCCTCACTCATCCTGGAAAATATCAGCAAGTTTCTGTTTGCTAACTCTGTGAAGGTTATGCTCTTAATTTTCTTGTTTGGGTGAGTGTAACAGTTAGTGTCTGTGTCATTAAGGTCTTGTCTACACCAGAGAAACCCACTGTGCAGAGAGCAGGAGGTTTCCCCTGAGCGCGTGTTGCCACCGGTTGCCCAAGGGCTGCAGATAGTTCCATATAGGCACTGAATGCCACTTGGATTGCAATTTCCTCTGTGCTAAATAGCTGTGTTGTCTTGGCTGGCTGTGGGCCAGCACAGACACTGGTGCCTTGCCTTGCCTCACCTCAGGGGTCTCCTGGCACTGTGTTTGCCCAACCATGCTGTCCCATGAGCAGCCAGAGCCATCTGTGACCAGGGGCGTTGAGGACCAGCTGCACAGCACCATCATGGCTGCCTGGGTTAGACCTTTGTGGTCAGCAGGACGTGAAGTGGCAGCAAGGCCACACAAAAACTGGGCTGCCCCGTGCTCTCCTCTGTGTCGAGGGAGATTCTGCGGGTTCAGTAAGGGACAGCTCAATTTGGAGGTCCAGGCACTTCCTAGAAACAAAAAATCAATAGCATTAAACAATCAGTTTTCTTTAATAAATAGCTGAAATCAGCCATAACTGTCTCCTTGGTAAAGATACAGAAACAATTCATTTTTCTTTCTTGAAAACAAGAGAAAAACACATAGCACTTCATTGACCCCGCTCTTCTGGACAGAGTCTAAAGCAAATTAAATGTTGGCAGCTGGAAAAGTTTACAAAATGACATAAGTTTTAAATCACTCCCAAAGGAATAGTCTAAGCATATTTTTAAGAATGGGAAACTCTTCCCAGCCTTTCCTTTCCTGCAAGCCTCGAAAGTACCTACTTTGAACCGCTGACTCCACCTTCTGTTTGGGTCAGGCTTATGTATGTGAACTATATAAAAGAAAATACTCTGGGTCTGGCTCAGAGAAAGCATTAATGTGCCTTCCAAAAGAAATTTCAGTACAAGATCTTGTTCTGGGGAATGCTTTGCAAAGGCACAGTAGTTAGATTAAGTTGTGTGCTAATGTATTTGATTAATGAGAAAACCCACTATTAATCAGCTGGGCATTTTCTGGTGACTGATTTCAGCAAGATGTCTGTGGGAGCATTTACAAGGTATTGGTTGTTTTGATACCCTCTTGCTTAGATTTTATGCATTTTGGTCACTCATTGTATGACTCAAGAAGCTAAATGATGAGGGCATGTCCGCTGTACATCCATTGACTTGATAAATAAATAAATCCTGGCATGTTAGTTTGGTTTGACCTGTATATCCAGTATTGATTTTCTTACGTGCGACCTATGAAGGGGAAAGAGTGTTTGTGTTTCTTTATGATGTGGTAATGCAAGGCTGAAAACAAAGTGGTTTTTTCCTGCTTGCCTTTCCCATGGGAAATCTGAGGTCTGTTGAACTCGTTCTTGCTGGAGGATGATAATGACGGAGAATGAGGTGATTACAGCATCAAAAGTAATTGGAGTCTGAACAGTTGGGAAGAGAAATTGCATTTTAGGCTGATGGTTTAATATGCTGGGGACCAGAGCTTGTCCCCATTGGGGCTGGATTTGCAATGCAAAATAGTTGCAGAGCTGGCAGCTGGGATACCTGCGCCTGGGGGAAAGCTGGAACTGGCTCGGGGAGCTGGAATGGGGGTGGCCAGGAATTCCTGTGTGCACCAGCACTCCAGGGACCGGGGGGGAACCCAGGGGCAGTGAGGTAGCACTGCCCCACATCAGGGGAGAGAGGCAGGCAAGTGGCACTGAGTGGCAAGTGGCAACGTGTGCTCATGTACTTCTTTTCCTTCACCTAGAATGCCATGGTGTCCGTCAAGGAGCTGTGTGGGCTGCCGCCCATTGCAAGCCTGAAGCAGTGCATCCTGACTCTGTCCTCACGGCTGGTGAACAGCGACAATGCACCTTCTGTTACCCTCTGCATGAAGGATGCATTTCCATACCTAGAGCCTCTGGGCACCGTGCCTGATGTGCAGAAAAAGGTCCTGGCAGCGTATGACCTGGTAAGCACCTACCACTGCTACCTCTGCCTTTCCTCACCTCCGTGAATGTGGCAGGCGATGCCTGCTGGCTTTCATGCACCCAAATGTTTTCAGTTAAATGAATGAGGCTCTTCAAATGACTGAAGTTTTTCACAGAGAGAGTGGTCAGTCAGTGGAATCAGCTGCCCAGGGAGGTGGTGGAGTCACCCTCCCTGACTGTGTTTAAGAGTAGATTAGATGTGGTGTTGAGGGATATGGTGTAGGGGAAAACTTGTAGAGTAGGGCTAATGGTTGGACTTGATGATCCCAAGGGTCTCTTCCAACCTAAATGATTCTATGATTCTATAATTCTAAGTTATCCAAAATTGTCCTTTAATCACCAGAATCATTACACTGGGCTCTTTGTTGTTTGGTGGCTTTTTTTTTTTCTTACCATGGTTGTGGCTAGTACAGGTTGGCACGTGGGGAGGGACTGTGTTTACAAAAATAGCAGTAGCAGTTCAGCATGTACAGGCGGCTGTTAGTTGTTGCCCTTGAGAAGTGGCAAGATTTGAGCACTGCCCTTCGCTTTCCTCCCCGCAATACAGGGCAAGGCCATTAGACAGGGAGCTGCAGCGTGGGAGTTCCCTGGCAAGGCTGAGTCCTCCCCTTCCCAATGCCTTTCAGCAGCACTGTTAAGTCCCTGCCAAACCAAGTCCGTGTTGCTCTTGGGGAGGGCATTGCAAAGTTGGAAGGGAAGTTTCTTGAAAAAAATGCCCATTTTTTTCAAGGAGAAAGGAGAGGGCAGTATGTTAGAACAATGCTTACGGAAACACAGAGGTGAGCTAGAGTCATTCCAGGTGAATGCTGCTGCTCAGCCTCATATGACATATGTCACTGCTGTGGGTGACTGAGCAACAGCTCTGCGTGACTTCTAGCAGGAGAAGGTGCTGCCACTTTGTGCTTCTTGGACTATTGGACTGCCCTGTTTCTTCCCGTCCTTGGTAGATGGTCTGCAGCAACTGGTCACGAGCTGCATAGTTTTGAAAACCCTGGCTTAA
The DNA here is from genome assembly GCA_013400555.1 of Jacana jacana. Lineage (NCBI taxonomy): Eukaryota > Metazoa > Chordata > Aves > Charadriiformes > Jacanidae > Jacana > Jacana jacana. The sequence goes on along the minus strand of VZTM01041545.1, from coordinate 571,089 downwards.
ATATTACACTGCAGAAACCAGACTGAATCATGGTGCATGCTCAGTGGACAGCAGTTATTTCTGCACCTTATGTTTGTAAGGAATAAAAAGGTGAATAACTTTAGGGGATCAAATTGCTTCCAGAGACCCTGAAGTGTTACAAAGAGTGATTGGACCTTTGACCAGCTACGCAATGTGCCAAATGCTCGCCTCCTTTCTGTCTCGGTTTTTGCTTGTGATACAGTTTTCAGGAGAAAATCAGCTTGTGGGAAAGAGGGAGACACTGATGTTGATTAGAAGAGAAATACTAAAAATACTCAGAACTAACCCTTGGGTTCCTTCCAAAGTAGTTTATATTACTTGAAGGTGATTAAGTTGTGGTAATAAAATACCAGCTGTAACAATACCAGCGCAAGGATTTGTAAATCCAGTTGATGGCCGTATTTTAGATTGGACTTTTGGGGGATAGATTTGTTACACGGTGTGATATCTGAAAGAGCAAATACCACATAAATAAGAGATTTTTCTCTCTTTGGAGGCCAGCTTAATGGATTTTTACCAAAATGAATGTGTCACCTCTTATCTTTGTAATTACATACGGAACAGTACACATGGGATGTTTCAAGGCCTCCTTGCGCTTTGGAAACAGTTTTTCAGTTTAAATAGGTGAAAGGCCTCTTTCAGATGAGATAAAAACACTTGTATAACTGTTTTAAATAACATTTGCTATCATTTGTCTCTGATTGAGGAAGATGTACCTGGAGTATCAAGAGACAGTGCAAGGAGTTTAAAATCAGAGAGTGTGAAAGAAAAGGGAATTGTTCTGTGCCCACGTAAGGGTTGATTTGAGATGTAATTCTGGTTAATGAGAACATGATACTTTCAATTATTTTTATCCTCTTTGTCTGGCTGGGACTGTCTCTTTGCTGAAACTATTTGCTTCTGAAAAAGCAAAAACTGGATTTAATAAATGTTTTTGCTACATTTTGGATATTTGCCTTTTAGGGCAATGTCAGCAGCAGAATATTGAAATCTATTTAGCTGTTTCTGTGTTAAAAGAAATGAACTGTCTTTATCAGTCTTGGTACTTGAAAATATGGTGTGGAGAGGGTTTTGCAGTTGAGAAAGGGTCTTTCTTGCTATGGTGTTTAAGGTGACTCAGTATAATCCAGGGTGTATTTCTTTTTAATACTTTTGTGTGTATGTGTGTGTAAATGAGAGCACAAAGAGATGGTGGTGGATAGTAATATAAAATATTTTAGCTTTTATTTATTTATATTCAAGATATACAGCAGTTCCACCTTTTAGGTTGTTGATCAATGTAGCTTCAAGGAACTTGATCCACAAGTGCTTGCTGCATGTCTTTAATTCCCCAGAAATGTCTCTTCACCTCAAAGCGCTTTTTTGGGTGACTAGGCCTGAGAGCAATTTTAAATGCATAAAATAAAAGATGTTGATGTTGGCTTCTCTCTTGTATGAATGGGCTGTACTTCTTAATTCCTTTCATGGTAGAATGGAAAAAAGTTTGGCCTTCAATCTCAGAGCGGGAAGCTGTGATCATAGGTCTGCCTCACTTGCTGGACTCCACAGCACAGGTAGCGTGAGTGCTGGGCAAACCCTTCCTCGCCACCTCTGAAAACACCACACACTTCACATTCTTTAAAAAGTCTGCTTTGAAAATAATCTCTGATAAAAAGAACCCAAATATATTGTATTTTTTCCCCCTACTGGAAGTTGCCAGATGAACATACCTTTTTTTTCCCACCCACAAGGAAAGTGTAAGTGCTGCCTGTGAGTTTAATGGGGCATAGGCAGCACTGACAACCCAGGCAAAGGGAGGTGCAAATGCTCAGAGACCTGCCACAATGATCTGGAAAACAATTAACTGTCTGTTCCCTCCTGCTTGGCCTTTGTCAGCAGACATGGAAGACAAAGACTGGTTTGTGCAGTTTGTTTGGTTTTTCCTGGGCAATTAATTTTACCGTTGTGTTCCACATTAAATATTTTCTTTCGAGAGAGGCTTGATTTGAATAAAATGTAATGTGTTTTGTTTAAGGAACCAGAATGATTTTTCAAGGCTCTAGTTTTATTTTTTTTGATGGTGACATTGCAGTGGTTTAGTGAAACCTGACTGTTGCCCTGTCTCGTGGAGGAGGAAGCTTCATTGATGGTATTGGGTTTTATGAGGGTTTCTGCAGAGGAGAGCAAGGATCAGGATTTGCTGAAAACAAGAAAATGAGGTGGACCATTGACAAGATGCAGAAAGCATTTTTTAAAAGTATGTTAACTACCAGAAATCCAGTTTAGAACGGTTTATTTCAACGTACAGCTCAGTTGATACCATATAGATTATGATGGATGGATTCTGGTAACATTGTCATTGATTCCTACACATACAGCCTAGGATAGCATAGTGTGTCACTTACTGAGCTGTTCTTCAGACCTCTCCTTTCCCATGAAAGAGGACTCTCCGTCTACTCTTCTGACTGTATCCTCCCCATCATCATCAGTGGCTGGACATGGGAGGAGGCTCACTCAGGTGGGCAGCATGTGCCAGTGTCTTATAGCCTGTCAAGTTGACACTGGTGTTTTTTGATCACACCTAAAAAGAGGCAATACACAATGTAAAGAGAAGGGATAGGGCCCAGCCACACTTGACAGATGGTTGAATTATTCACTGCAAACAGTTTTCCTGTGAAGTTAGGATTATTATTTTTTTTTTTTGGATTGACAATTGTTCGGAAACAGATTGTGGTTTCTCTCTCTGCACAATATATTAAAGTGCTGGTGCAAGCATGCATGAACTCAGGGACATTCGTGCATGTTGTTTTTCAGGTATTGGTTCAGCATTATTCTTTCTCCAAGATAAATGATTGAATCATTTGCAGATCAAAAGAATAAACAAGTAATAATAAATGTTCTTGGTCTTACCCAGTCCCCTGTCTTGTGTGCACACAGAAATTTTTCTAGAAAAATAAAAGAAGTGCCCCAAGTGTCTGGCTTTGAATCACAAAGAACAAAAAGTGTAAAAAGGTTTGACCAGAGAAGCTATTTGTTATACAAACTCATGTTGGCATTAACGTTTTTCTCTGTATTGAAGCCTCTTGAATACACTGGAAGCCTCTTGAAGCCGCAGGAATCGATCTTGTTATTTTGGAGCAGACAGATAAGGAAAGAGAGGTTGTCTGTAGGCACTGTTGAAAAACAGCAAGTTAGTTAAAAATGTCTCAGCTAACACAGTGGTGGATTGAGGGTTTATAAGATAAGGAGTAATATCCATGATGCTGCCGGGGAATAAGCCTGCGTCTTTAATGGCAGTGTTTTTATTGACACAGATATTGGACCATGCACACTTGCAAAGGTTTGCTGAGTTATGCATGAAGAGGGACTGCTCCTTGTCTGCTGTTCTTTCAGATTCAGTGTTTTTGGGTTTCTTTGTCTTGATGTAGTCATGTCATCTCTTTATTCCCAAGGAGAAAGTCCATTTTCCCAGTTTATGTCAATGCAAAATGGCTAAATAGATTTTTGTGAGCTTTTCTGCTGAAATTCATATTTCAGCTGGGACAGTCATTTCCAAAGGAAAGTTTTTTCACAATTCTCTGAGCAGCTGAGGACAAGGTGTATTGCAGAGCAGAGCATCCATTGCCAAGGAAGTGCCATAATGCACTGATGTCAAACACGGTCCAGTGTGGACATTGTCTTGAATTTGGATCTGCTTTAAAGAGTTTTCCATCCAAAATATAGTCTGGGAAAGAAGTTATCCTTTTTTTTTTTTTCCCTTCACTTCTTACAATTCTCTCTGTTATTTACCTACCACTCTCACAGTTTCTCTCTCTGATAGCCATGTCCTTTAGTCCCTTCTAAAAAAGGACCTGAAAACAGTCAGATCAGAACTTTTCTTAGAGAATGAAGTTTCAGTTGGATACTTTAGTTGCTCTGTTTTAGCATAAGCATAATGAAAGTTGACCCTTTCTGCTGTTCTTCCACTGCTCCTTTTTTATAGAGGACTGGTCTTCGTGTATCAGATGACATCCTGCAACACTCTGACACCATATGTTCTCAGAAATATTTGTAGGTAAAATTATGAAATAGTAATTTAAGGTGAATTTTATTCAGTTCCTTCTGCAGTTTGTGTCAATATTGTATTTCAGGTGTTTCCAGCTGATGTCACTGTCCCTGATAACTGTTCCTGTTACTGGGCTGTTGCAGGAAAAGACTCAGATACAGAAAATTGGTGCATATTGGGACAGAAACAAGGCAGACTGGTGGCCACTGTTCCTTCCTATGTCCGCACACGAAGTGCACATCCTTCTTTCTTTGCAAGACTTGCTGGCATACTGTTGATTGACTGTCTGTTTCTTGTCCCAGATGTCTGCAAGAGATGCTCAATGCCAAAGAGGGAATCCTGTTCAAATTTTCATGAGCTCAGTTTGCACTTCAGATGTTTATCCAAATTGGTTGTATTTTTGCAGCCTTTTTCAATTTTGTTTGGTGGTAGGTTTGGGGTTGTTTTTTGTGAGGCTCTTTTATGTTTGTATGTTTGAGGGGGTTTTTTTTTAGCAATAGAGGTATCATATGATATTCCTCACCCAGGCAAAACTCTTCATTGTGCATGAAAGGCACAGAAAATTGGGACAGTGGCCATAAGAAGACACCTGAGAGAAAGCTTCTTTTTGGTTCCATGTTCAGTCAATTTCTGTTCTAAACTTTGGAATATTTATGAGAGGATTCTTTGAACTGTCCCTTTTGTATCATTTATCTTCCCAGCAGGAGCAGTGCTTTAATTTGCCACCAGGAGTTTTTCCTGTCATTTTTTGTCTTTTTTGGTGAGACTCTGCTGTGTTAATTTCCTCTCCCCTTTTCAGATTGTAGAGTAGTTTGTAATAAAAAGAAGAAATTGGTCTCTAGCACAGGAGTTCATTAAAATAAAAAGAAATAACCATTTTTTGTTCAGTTTGTACTGATCTTGTGATTAAACTGACTTTAGTAGACAAGAAATAAGACTACTCATTTCTTTTGAGTAAAAATGTGATGTCCTCAGTGTTAAGATATTTTAAATTTCAGTTCAAATGTACTTATCTTTGTAATTAATACATAATGGAAGTGGTGAAATAAAGTATTGTTCTTTTTGCAGTGCAATGGGATTTAAAATTTGATATTGCATGCTATGTTTAGAGACTTAAGTGAGATGGGTCAGTTGTATTTGCAGCCTGTGGTCTGTTCCACTGCTTGAGTCTCATATACCGGACAAGAAAGAGCTCCCAGGTTCATGCCAGCTCTTGCTTCCAATGCTTTTGTGAGAAATGGGCATGATGGTAACAGGGTGCTTCAGGTAGACTGAGATAAATCAGGTTTAGGCTTCTTGTTTTCAGCACTGCATAAGAATATTTAAATTAAATGAGCTAGTTTACAGAAAAAAAGAAACAACCCTAGCTTATGCAGATGAAGCTTTGTATTCCTCATTCCCATTAGTTTATTAAACATGACATGTACTTCTGGGACTCATGCCATGAGCATCTTTTGTCAGTCTGAACAACCCCTCATTCATTTCTTGTGAGAGCCTTTCTGGTGCTGCAGCCTCTCCAGGAGGTTTAGCACCTCCAGGACTCGCAAAAATCCTTGTGCCCCTGCTCCCATGGAAACGTGGCAGGGGACCCTGCTGGGAGGAGCAGGACGTCCTTTGTTCTCATGGCTCACTGAGTGAGCACGGAAGGGATGCTGTGCCCTCCCTGTGGGTCTCGGCACTCGGGAAGCAGAGCCCAGTACTGAAATGAGCTGGATCCCAAATGATGTCAGGGTGTGTGGTAGTTTGTTTCTGCCATTCAGCCTTCTTCCCTTCTACTGACTCGAATAGGTGTACACTGTCAGTCAGCAAAGTAGCTTTCTAAGTCCCTGTACTGGAATCAGGTTTTGTATGCTTTCACTAATATTTTTGTCCATTCCACACACACACACACACTCACTCACACCTTGTTATGTTAAACTCAGTAAATTTATCGTCATCTTTCTGACACGGGAAATGTAAGTTGTTCTGAGCAGTTCTGCCAGCTTCAGCAGCTACTGAAAGTGTCCTCACTGACTCCAAGCGGACCCAGATACTCATCCCCTGAAGGCTAACCAGAGGCTAATCCCCTGAAGCTCAGCATTCAGGAGTTAACACTCTGGTGGAGCATGAGTTTCCTGAGGGAGTAGGATGTCTCTTGCTTTCTGAGAGGTGCTCACCGAAGCGAGTTGCCGTTTAGGAGCTGACAGTAAACAGCAGTCTGATGGGCTCCAGGCAGATGGCCGGAATGTACACATCTGTCCGAGAGTGCTGCTCAGTGTGGGTCTGAGCAGGGTAAAGGTGCATCGGAATTCATGCTGCAAACATGGGAAAGCTCACTCTTCGCATTTGATACAGGCTGGTGGATTTTGGAGCATTACTGGTCAAACTGGGTTTGAAAATCTCAGGATATTGTGTGATTTGTGGGGTTACCTTCCCAGCATAAAATCTCACAGCCTTCCATGTTGTGTTTAGGTCTTCTGCTTCTTGTGTTGGCATCACAAAAAGTAGGTGATAGCCCCAAACAGGGTTTCGGATGTGATGTCAGCTGGAAAAGCAGGGAAACATTCAGACTGGGAGACTACAGACACATTTCACAACCAGAGCCAGAAGAGAAAAAGGGTGTCTAGATACCATGACACAGGGCTGTGAGGGGGAGGTGTTGATGAGCAGAGCCACAGTAGCAAAGTCTCCCAGGGACTGATGGACACCACAAAGCAGAGGTGTCTAGGGCTGACATGCTGTATCCCTTGCCAGCACCTTCCACTGTGGTCCGGGAACACTGCCAAAACCATCATGTCCAGCGTGAAAGGATGTGTGGGGTGCCAGTTTGTAGCTGAGGTTCTCACCTGCTTTTACCTTACATTAATTCCAGTAAACAGTTACTAGTAACTTAGCTTTTTACATGACCTTTACAGTGTTTACTTAGTAAATGTACCCCAAGGTGCTACCTTGTGTGTAAGTGAAAACTTATGAGAAGGGAAAATAATTTAAAAAAAGGAAAATAAAAAGTAGGTTTTTGGATTAGTTTGGGGTGTTTTTGATGGTTCTAATAGTTGTTGCCAGGATTTAGACAGACTCTTTTCAAGACCATCTATTGTGATGTGCTTTAAAAAAACCCCAAATGCAGCAAACACACAAAAAACCCAAACCAAAGCAAACAACCCCCACACACACCCTGTGCTATCATATTATTCTTGAGTAGCAGTTACTTGCTGTTGCACTCTTACCTGTATGAATCAGTCTCTGGTTCTTCAAAGTGAACACCCAGGCTTCATCCCCGCAGTAGCCCATCGCCATGATCTTCCACTGCAGCGCTAGCAAGCAGGATCTCGTGCTTGCTGAAACTGCACACATGGTTCTTGTTGGGAGCAGTCCAGCTTGTCACATAGAGATGCTACGCTTAGGTGCTGCACACTGTGTTATCCCAACTGGCAAGGACACCATAGGCTGCCCAAAATCATAGATCATAGTTGGCCCAGGATGCGTTATTTCTACCTAGTGCATTATTTCCTAGAGGAACTTGTGAAGGGGGGGATTCCAGGTGGTGCACTAAGGGCACCCCCTAACCCCAGTCTCTGAGCTGAGGAACTCTGAATCCACTCTCAGGATTTGTCATGGGACAAAAGCTGCTTCTTTTTATCAAGATTACAGCCGAGCAATAAGACAGGAACAGGTTGAATTCTGCTGTATGATCTGGTTTTAATTGTTTGTTCTTGCTGAGCTGTGAGTAGTGAGACTTTGATGTCAGCATCAAAGGAGTGAAGAGCTGCTCTACCTATTCTGCAGCAAGGGAAAATTGACATCCTGTTGCCACTTTTCTTTTAAAAATGAATGTAGTACCTTCAAGTCTGAGAATCCTAAACCAGGCATGCTAGAAACTCCTAGGAGTGGGTCCAGTAGTTAGAGGAAGACACAGTCAAACTTAGACTACCAAATTGCATGATTCTCAAGCTTGCTCTTTGTGTGTGGTAAGATAATTTTTCGTGGCCATATATGTATATATGTGTATATATAAAAACATTCTGCTTTAGAGATCTGAGTACAGGGAAGTCAGGTGGTTTGGATATCCTGGCCCAGCATAGATGCATGCATTGCACTGGGAAAACGTTGCTGCTGGGTAGGAAGCAGAGGCACAAGCCCACAGTGGTCTAAGCCCAGGGTGATGGGTGCACAGGGCTCAGCAGCCATGGAGATGCTGGCAGTACCTACCTGGCTCGGTCAGGCAGTGTGGGCACTGGTGTAGGGGCCTCGTGTCTGTGTATGCACGAGTTGCATGTTTGTTATCTGGCTGCCTCTGAAGGGACCTGAGGGTTTTATTGGGATTCTTGCTCTTTTTACTGCTCAGGCCAACTCAGCATTTGTAGGTGATGGCTGAATGCTCCTTCAGGAGAAAATGACTATGTGCTGTGGTAAAGAAAAGCCAAAGGGTGGGTAGAAATTATCATTTATTCTTAGATGGCAAGCAAAAATATCAGAGGAAAAATCAACATGATGCGTGAACAAGCAAGTACTAAGAATGAAAAGCAAAGGTTACAATCATAAATAATTTCAGTTCCAGGTATATCCACCAGGCACATTCTGTTAAAAAACAATTTTGCACTTTGCAGATATGTCAGGCCTTTTTCTTTCTGCCTGTTAATGGATTTTGTTTTTCTCAATGCTCTTGTTCATATCAAAGCAAAGGCATAGGTATTTCTGTTAAATGAAGCCTGTCTTTATAGGTTTAATTGGAAATGAAGATGGCACGAGAAGCAAAATTTGGATCTGAATTTCTCCAAAATTTGGAAGTTCAGGTCTGACAAATGGAAGCATCTCTTCTCCCTTGAATCTAATTAAACAATAAGACATGCTAATTTGCAAGTGTTAATTTCATACTGTTATACTGTCTTCCACTAAAATCATCGAAACCTACTGGTTGTGTTTTCATATTTAGCGTGTTTGAAAGTAGGAAGGCTTTTAGTAGCTCTAGCAGTTTGGCAAAGCTTTCAGATGGTGGTTTCTCTCATTCCAGTATATAACATTCGGCAGTATTCAGTTTGCTTTATCGTTAATTGGCGCCACGTTCATGCTGCTTGGATTTGATTGGGGTTTGTGGTGTATGTCCCGGGAGAGTGAGACTATTCTCAGGCGTAGTTTGTTAGACAGCATGTTCTTGCCGTCTGTCACAGATGTATGTGCCACCTTTTGCAATTTCCCAGAATATAGCATTGGAACAATTTGCTTGCTGGAAGGTTTGTTACTATCAAAGGAGAGTAACGTTTTCAAGAAGGGAGGCTCAGGAACCTTGTCATGTAATGGACACTTCATCTGCTTGCTCTTAATGGGCTACTCTGGGAAGATGCGTCAATATGGATATCTCTTGAAACTTGTGAGTAGGCTTGTTGAAAGCCTGCCTCTTTTGTTGTTTTGTTTTGTTTTTCTTTTAAACTTCAGGGGAAATGTTGAACATAAATTATGATTTGGATCTGAGCTCCTCTAAAGAGGACCTCAAGAAATACTGTAGCTGTCTAAACTGATGTAGTGTATAAAGTTCAGCACAGGCTTAAGTACCTCTTGAAATCAGCGCTATTCATGACTTGGGAACATTTTTGATAACCACTTAAGTCAAGGACTATGCTTATTTCTCCTTTTGTTTCAGGAAAAGTACTACTTAGAAAAGGCTTGGTTTCACATAGGATGAATTTTGTTTCTCTGCTAACTTTGCTTTCTCCTGAAATGACTTCCGTTTTCTTCACATTATTCGCCGTAGTGTCTCGCTGATGTAAAACAGCTGTCTTTAACTTCTGGGGCAAAACACCTTCTGAGCAACTGTCACTTAGCTTGATACAAATCTGGGAGCTCTGATATTAAGGAATGATCCAATCTTTATAACGTTGCTTGCAGAACAGAGCTCTTTTTAAGTTTGAACCTATGTACTTTCCTGTGTAGTAGGTATTGCAGGAAGCATCTTGTAATGCTGCTTTTTTTCCATTTGTTTTCTGACAGATGATTCAAGAGAGCAGGGTTCTTATCGAGACAGCAGACATCACTCATGACAAGATTGTTCAGTGCCAGAAAGCAGGTAATCCTTATTTATTGTGCAGTTCTGGGTGGGAGACACAAACACCATGTGCCATAATTTACTTATAATTTGTGACTTAATGCAGCATCTTTCATGTGATATTGAAATGAGCATCCTGGTCTTTCCCTGGCAGACTTCACCCTCCTGAAGGCTCATCCTCCAGTAGCAATGCAGGTGTGGGATCAGGGAAAAATCCTCAACTTTCACCTTAAAAGCTATTTCTCCATCTACTTTACAGTTCTGAAATGTCTGATGGTGTTTAAATTAGTCAAATGAACTAGAAAGGCATTCAATTAAAGCCAGGGAGTGAGAAGGCATGCTGCTTTTACTGCGCTCCAGTTGCTACCACAATTATTCCCCTTAAACAGGGGAGGAGGAAAGAGGTTTTGAAACCCATAGGACCATATCTGTTGCCTACCTTTACTTACGCTTGCTGTTTAGGCTTGGTTTAGACCTTGAAACTTACACCAATATAATTCTATTTTATCACAGTGAATCTGTGCAGCTATGCATTGTGTACATCAGATATATCTGCGCAAACCACTGTAAGCAGGACTAAACTAGATAATATGTTGCTGGTGTATTGTACTGGGTGTCATTATCTGAACTAGGGTTCTGTCTCGTGTGCACCAGTAGAAAGGGAAGGGGTGACTTCAGAAGTGGCCACCTGTGTGCAGTCTGCTCTGCCACAGGTTCACACTCTGTTTTCAGGATGGTAGAAATCACCAATGTGTCTGTGATTCACAGGCTGGCTCATTCACACAAACCTCTCTTCATCACTTGCTCAGGGTAGCAGGCTAGGCTCTGAACTGGGACACATCTCCTGCAGTTTCCACTGATACACAAGAATAACACCTGCTAAAGAGATGAGTCCACATTTGGCAGTGGCAATCCTCTACAACTAAATCCATCAATATTCGTATATCTGAAACCATGCTGAATAAATACACACCATGTATTTCTAGTAGGGGTTTACACTGCAGAAATTAAATCTGTTTACAGTTCATTTAGTTGTACAGTTGCACCTTTCCTAACCTGTAGCAAGTCTTGAAGGTCAGCAATGCTACTTGCTACTACATTAAATTTGTGGGTTTGGGCATAGTCTGTTGGGACCACAACTAGTGTAAATGCTATTGTTTCTGATAGGCGGTTTTGGATTCGGCAAGCGAAGCAGGCTACAGTCATTTGCTTCTGTTCGATGTAAATAATGAATGGAACCGACGCTTCGTAGTAAATCCTTTAACTTATCTTTTTTAATTAGCAGAAATTTGGAAACAGTTTCAACAATAGCATTTAACTGATTTTTATGTGGTGCAAGAACAGGGTGGAACCTTGTCCTTGCACTTTGAAATACAGAGCTCTGTAGCCATGATGGTGCTGTGGTAGCAAAGGCAGGAGGGGCAAGCAGCTGGAATTCATGGGACTCATCTTGTGTCATGCCTTGACTTATGTACGTCTGCATAAACAACATAAACACCCATAGCCCAAAGCTTTCATCTGGTGCAGAGGAGTTAGGAATAGGACAGTGACAAGAAAGCATACCTTTCTTGATGGCATAACTTAAGAGCAATTCTTTGCACTAAATTACTGAGACCCTCAGCAGCATTAGCCAGATTTTTGCCCACTGTGTGCTGTGCACAGAGATAAGAACCACAACACTTGCCTTGACTGGCATCATTGTGAGCAGAGGGCTGGAGATGAGTGCAGAGATCATGATGCAGGACCATGCCACCATGCTGATGTTCAGTTTCATGCAGTTCCCCTCTCCTTCCTTCTCCCAACAAAAGGATGATTTTCTCAAGTTTATTCACTTTACTGATATGTCTACTTGTATTTGCTTTTGCTTTGTTTTATTAGTTTTAAAATATCGTTTCTGATTGAGAAGAAGGCTGGAGAGATATGAAGTGCTCTTCTGAAGCCTCAAGGTTTAGCCAAAGGAAAGGAATAGGAAAGACAGGATTCCCCACCACGCTCAATTGCCAGTTTGTTGCAGATGTTACCCGGGCGAATTGTTAAGTAACATTTCAATATCGCAGATGAAGCACTTAATTTTAAGAGGTGTCAGAGATACAATTGCCTGTGATGTTGTCTTTCACCCCACCCCAGTCCTGCTCCTTTTGAATACTTGTTCCCACCAGCCCCTCTACTTCACGTCATAGCCTGTTTTTATCCTTGCTCCCTGGGCCATGGGGCCTCCCTTGCTCCCCCAGATAACTTATCAGGTGGCTGGCTTTGTTGGCTTGGGTTGTTGTTGGGTTTTTCATGTTTTCATGTTTCTCAGCCCTTCTCAGCAGCAGCTTGGAGGACTGAACTGCTAGATGTTTTCGTTGGCTGCTTTTACCTGCAGCCCAACATGTGTTCATGGCTCCCTCTCTCCAGGGCAGCACTTGTCTCCAAGTTACAGGTGGGGAAGTGAGGTCCAGAGCAAAAAATAACTAAAAGGATGCTGCGTAAGAGCAGGAATTTCCACGTGGACCTGAGCAGTGTTACCTTTCATATATTTTTGGAGGACAAAGCAAGTCGTTTGAAGGCTTTCTGTCAGTTACTGAGGTGTAACGATTTGTAAGTCAGTTGGCAAGAGGAACACCTGCAAAGGAATCTTGCTTGGGGTGCAATTATTTAGACTCTTCCAAAGGAAGTGCTGCAGGGGCTCTGTTACCCTAGACAGGCAAAACTTGTGAGTGGGCGAAGTTTTGAAAAATAAACAGTAGAGAAATCTTGCAGTGTGTGGGGTTGAACTGTCTCAGTGTTATCAAGCTCCTGTAGTCGGTGCCAGCAAGAAGAAACCTATTGTTTGTCTTCCAGGAGTTCTTCAGGCAAGCTATGCCAAGTGCAAGCCTGCCTCAGAGGACTGACTCCTTCAGCAACCCTCTGAGCAGCCCTCTGCCTCTATTCCATGCAAGAGTCCTCTCGATGGGCATTTCTTTGATGTAATTTCAATGAAGCATGAATTTGCGAGTGACATTTGCCTTAAAATGCTAGAGGAAGGGGAACTATGAAAGAACTGGAGATGGAACTTGGTTTGCTCAGCCAGCATGGAATTTGAACATTTTGAACTGATTCGGTGCCAGTTTAGCCTTTGTAAGGTACACATGAAGAGGTCACAAGCAGCGCTCTCCCTGTTTTGTCTCTTAACAAGCAAGCACTGGCCTCTCCACACCAGACTCAGAGAAATGTTTGCAAACACTGTGAAAGTCTTGCAGAATAGGCGGCTAATTAGACTTGTTAAGTTTTTTAATCTGCTCCCAGATTTCCTGAATTCTTGTACCCAGCAACAGATTTGCAGACGATTGCTACAGAAACTAGCAATGAAATGTAACAATTCCCAAGGCTGTGGTTGGAAGTCTCTGTTCTCTGGGCTGCAGGAATAGCAATCCTGTGATTAGCAGTATGCGTTTCTGACATAATTTGTCATTGTGAAGTACAAGAACTTTTTCGTTTGACTGTGATTAAGATTAATGAGGATCTGTGCAGTGAGTCTGCGTTTGCTGTGCTGAACAGGTACCTTCCACTTCTGTCAGACTGCCTTCCAAGGCACAAAGTAATCTATTCAAGGGGAGTGACAAGCAACTGCCTTTTGTCGCAATATTGCCATCAGTGCAGACTGCAAGCAGAAGCGCTGGAGGAGTCTTTGTGGGGGGACCAGGTGTGTGCCTGTGTGGGACCCCAGCACTGGAAGGGAGAGTTACATACCAAGTGGAAGCACAACCACAAGATTGCACATGACTCTTATTCTGGATGATGCTCTCCAGGTTCATAACAGGGAAGGGGGAGAAACAGAGAAAGGGGTTGTAGGAAGTACCAGCTGTGAGACTGAAAATGCTCACTGAACACTTTTTAGGGGAAATCAGTCATGCACTGGGTGACATAGCAATCTGTATTTTTAGGAATGGAATACCATGAAGAACTTCATAACCTTGGGACAAAGGAAGGTTTGAAAGGAAGAAAATTAAGCAAAGCCATTGAGAGTTTTGCATGGAATATCACAGTGCTGAAGGTAAGCTCTTTGGGAAGGGCTGGGGCTGGGGGAAGTGTCATGAAAGAACATGAGGAATATTGTAGATCCTGCAGAAATATCAGATTGTGTTTCAAAAGTGGAGCATTATCCAAACAGCTACAAAAGGGAGCAATGAAAATTCCTCTATCCTGGCCGTGCAGTGGCAGGCTGCTCAGCGAGCTCATTACTCACCAGGCTTTAGCTACTGGTTCAGCACCGACCAGCCACAAATTGCCACAATAGCTGGATGCCTGAGCCTGGGTGAAGTTACCCAGGGACAGCTGAAGATGGAAAGAGGAGATGATCTGATGCAGCCATAGCAGATGGCAGGGAGAGGACCTGAGCCAAGCATTCAGGTTGTTAGCATTCAGCTCACGCCTTCTTTCACAGGCTCATTTCCCACCTTGCTCTGATAGATCACACTTTGATTTCCCCTCACTCACTCCCTGCTGCTCCCTCCCTCCAGCCCCCATTAAGCAGATTGCCCTGTCTGACAGCATCTCGCTGTAACCCCCCAGTGTCTCCCCGCTTCGCTGGCATCCCAGGGGAGGCCAGCTGATGACAGGGAATTTTTACAAAGTACCTCATCAAATATACACCTAAACCTAACATGCAACAACAGTTTCAAGAGTAGTAGAACATGTGTGCTTCAGTGTTGCGGAGATGGAAGGAACACTAACACCTGAGCAAGAGAGGAAAAAAGGAGTTGGGAATGAGGAGGCTGAGGGGCAAAAATTGTTGGGACAAGCTGTTGGTGGAAGAGAAGGGTTAGAGAAACTTGGGGGACACCTTTGGCTCCTTGTGTACCTTGATTTGCCATGAAAGAGAGGGAAAGTGAGTAATGGAGTCAGTGTAGGCTCAGTTAATGGGATGTCTGATAAAGAGAAAAGGCTACGAATTTAGATGTGATGGAAGGGACTGACCTTTTCCACACAGCATAATTGAGGCAAGTGGCTAAAGGGGACAAAAAAATAGCCAACTTACAAGACAGTTCTGAACATTAATCTGAATGACTAGCTGTGTTAGGTAAAATAAACGCCTCATGCTCAGAGTCACTCTAAACACAGTCAGGGTTACTCTGATAGTTGGGGTTTTTTTAAGATGTTTGTCAAATGAGAAGTTTTGACCTCTGAGGGTGACCTATGATTAATGAAGGTACAAGCAGGGTATCAAAGAAACATACCCCATGAAAAATAATTGCTTATTGTCAACATACAGAAAAGCATTTCAAACATCCAGTCAAGGTCAAGGAGTAATTGACATGTTTCATTTCTAAACCAGGTCTTGTCTTTCACCTTACTCACATAGTAAAATATTAACAGTTCGTGGCAACTATCCATGGGTATAAATACACATGAAACACCTTTTCATTCTGACTGATGTCCAACTCAGAAATGATATTAGGCAACTGGGAGTCCAGTTGTCAAACCTCAGGTGTCTGATACAAGACTGTCAGTTGTTGTTCTTATTTTTAAACTTTTTTTTTCCCCCTTAAAGAATACTTTATTTCAGTGACCCTGCCCATAACAAGTCTATTTGCTGGTTACAGCTGCATCTTATGTTTAGCACTCACTCTCTCCTCTGTGCTGGTGTGTGCTCCCTGGGAGTATTTGGTGAGGAGAAACCAACAGCCCTGCTTCATTCAAGCTGTCATTGTACTCCATATGTCTAGTGTCAGGGTGGTCACCATGAATATATTTCATTAGATGTTGGTCTAGTGATGTAAGGAAAAAAAAGCCCATAACATCTTGCAAATGAATCAGCTGCTTTACACTAGATGAGGTGAGTGAATGGCATGACATTGATGGGAGAAGGCTTCTTTGTGCACTTGGGGTTGTTGGAGGCAATTAGATCATGCGGCAGTAGTCGGTTTGCATGAGGTGCCCATGAGCATTAACAGGTATTGTGTTGTGCTTGTACCTGCCAGGTGATTAATAGTCTTTTCCTAGGCTAGTGAAACAAGGGCATATTTAATTAATGTATTTCTTTATAAAGACTCATTGCAATAGGTAAGGTTTGTATACAAAGAGGGAATGCAATAAGAAATTGCTACTGGCGAAATCATCAAATAGTTAGAGTGCAAGATTAAAATATATTTTATAAAAATACTAACTGTGGGCATTCTTCATGTTTAAAAATGCCCTTGGGTACTTTTAAGAGGTACCTAATGGGAATGAATCAAAATAATATGTCATTTTCTTCCTTAGTTTCTATAAACTTAATTACATATTAGTAATACCCACAAGAAGGAGAAATTGTTTGCCAGAACATAAAAATGTTAGTAAGAACAGAGATGTTATAGCTTGGTGACAGTAAATTTTGACATATATACATGTTTTTAAAATTTGTCATCTTATTTGGTCCCATGTCTTGTAAAATACTGTCAGGCTTGCAGTTGGTAATATTGAGGAGGCACAATGCCAGTACAGTAGACAGAAGAGTCATATTCCCACAGGGACATTACAGGAATTGTTGCCTCCAAATTTAGTCTTGCTTTCATTTCCATGCACCACCATCTCTATGCCTCTGTTTTCCTTTCTCCATGTATTTAAATGCCAGTAAAATGCAAAGCTAACGAAACAGTTTTGTGTTTACCGCCTCATGGGGACCATGGTGCTCGGAACTGTTCATTTCATCCTAACGAGTGCGCAGGCCAGAGGCCAAGCCTCTTTTTTGCATCAAAAGTTCAAAATTAGTTTTCATGAGATATTTGCTCATTTTTAAAATAGGTGACTATCCGTTTCACAGGGTGAAGGGATGCATGAGGGTGCATGGGCTCGTGCTTGTTCTCCCCAGGTGCTGGTGTTCCTCCTGCCTTCCCCTGGCGAGATCACCTCCTCCCTGGCAATTGCGGCTGCTTCTGCAGGCAGATGTGAGCTCCTTCTCCCTCTGCTTGGGGAGAGAGGGTGTCAGGCATGTGAAGCAGAAGCTGAAAAGCCTCATTAGGGCAGTTTTGGCTTTCAGCTAATGAGTCCTCCTGAGAGCTGGGACATAATCACTTGCACGCTGTGCTGCTGTAGAGCACTAGACGGCTCTCAAGTCAGGTATGCTCACATAGGTACGGGCAGCAATGCATGCAGGGCCAGCTTTGGGCTGCTCCTACCCCTCTTGGCTGCCACCTCTCCTGAAGTCCTTCTCCCCACTCCTGTCTCTCCTGTGGGATCTTGGCCTAAGTGTTTTTCAGTAACTTGAGGCACTCCCAGTATCTGTCACATGTGCAAAACACTGATTTGCTGACTACTTTATGAGTTTTTGAAAATACTTGGAGAAAAAAAAGTGGTAGCCTGCAAAACTCCTCTTGTTGCTGAGGCAAAACTGCTACAGACTACCAGGAGTTGTTTACTCAGACAAAGTAGTTGGGATCCGCCTGGCAAGTAAGCCAAGGAAAGTTCGAGTGTGTTGACTGTGGTTCAGATTTATTGGTCTCACATGGACATGCTTTGTCTGTCTGCAAACACATTTTACTGGGCTGTCTGTGCTCTGGTGGGTCAGCACATACAAACAATAGGAACAATACCACCAAATACTTGCCTGCATGTTGATGGTAAATATGTAGATAGTTAATATACCAACATACTGGTTTATTTATAGACAGAACATGGGAAGATAAAGATAGAGTGGCAGTTACTGTTGTGGTCTTCTGCTGAAGGGCAAAGCACCCATATGTTTGAATCTAGTCTCTGCTCTGAAATGCATTTGTGTTTGTTTAATTCCTTTTTGCTGCCCATGATAAGATTTTTGCTTCTGATGCCATAAGTGTATTCCCTCTTACTAGGACTCCAACTGTTAGTGCGTACTATAAGACATCAAGTAGTTAAATTTTCAGGGATGATTTCAGCCCCCGTTCATGAGTGTGTCTGCTAATTATCCTGCATTTAAATTAATGCTCATTAGATGTATAAAGAGAGAGGTTGCTGAATGCAGAAGGCGTACAATTATTAAATTGCTAATGTAGTTCACTCTTTGGGGGAGAAATCCACAATTTTATGATGTAGTCATGATCAATGTTAGCTCAGGTCTAAGTGTGTTTTTGTAGAAAACTGTGCACAAATAGCAGTTTTGGAGGATCATGTCCACAAATGACTGATTTCTTCATCATAGTAATTTGTGACAATCACATTTCAGTTGATTGGGAGACACGCAGCATCCAGACCTCTCACTTGAGTAACAGAGATCCAGATGTGCTCTTTGAGGCCACTTGGAGAGATAAATGGCAAATTTCTGAAAGGTGTACACACAGACAGCCGTATACTTATCTGGAATAACCTAAACTGAGCTGAATTTAGTGTTAGCTACAAGGTATCAGATTTCTTAAAGAAGGAAAGCAACATATTGGACTGTGATCATTATTCTAAATTACCTTATGCACAATAGTACCACGCAGAGGTGCTACTGATCTTTGGAAGAACTAGGTCCATTCAGTCTTAAGGATTATTGTAGTGTACTATGGGAGTGCTTTTAATGGGTACTCTGCAGTACTCTGTACCATCTTGCACGTGAGATTTATTTGGGTCTTTTCACATCAGTCTTTTTTCCTGTAGTTAGGCAAGAGCCATGGCTTCACCCCTTGGCATGCTGTAGAGCAGACAAAAGAGCATCATGGCAGTGTCTTGGGGACATTTCATGTAATGAAGCACAATGGTAACAATATATTCTACCAGATGGCACAGCGTTGCTGCTAAAGGATTTGCACAACAATTTGCACTATCTAGATCTTAAGTGAGAGCACAGTGAATTCATGGGCCCCCGGAAAGCTGCTAGATTCCATGTACCATCTGTTTCTTTCACGGTAAGTATCAGTTAGGCTTCCTGCTGCCCCCTGGAAAATTCCTCATATCTTGTTTCCCCCCTTTCCCAGCATATTTCTGTGGACTTAAACATATTGGTGGTCAAGTTGTGAAACTATAAAAATCGATGAAATATAACACACAGTAGCTTAGCAATAAATTCTTGAGATTTGCTGTCATCTTCTGACAGTGAAAGTCCAGCAAGAGCAGTAGGCAGTAGTGGTCAGTGTGGTATGGAGACTTCACACTTGTCTTTAAATGCAGGGCTTGTATTTTCTGGGTCTTTTCATCTCCAGATCTCCCTATATAAATAGGTTTTGAATGTGATTACCCCAAAAGGTCTTTTTCTGGAGAAGTTAAAAGCCTCTCCTGCAGCCTAGTCACCATGTTGTTTGCATTTCTTTTGTCAATGCAGTTCAGAGTGGTGTTTCTGACTTCTAAACCTCTTGTGACTGTGCCCTGGCTACTTTTGAAGAATCTGCTGTCTTATTTTGAGACCAGCCTGGCTGTGCCTGACATCCACCGAGCCAATCAGTCTTTGATGAGACGACGTTTTTAACAGATATCTGAGGAAATGCAGGGCTGCTCTAATGATGCACATAGTTAATAGATCAGGTTGGTCTCTTACACTGAAGGACAAAACTGAAGGACAAATAAGAAGAAAACAACACAAAACAGCTGGCTTTCTGAGAGAGTGCTAAAGACAAAGTGAAAAGGTCCAGCAAGGACAGCATCCATTTATTATTGCAAATGACAACCTACTTAGCTTCAAGCAGTTTCTTTAATAATGGAGAGGCAAGGAAGGAGATGGGTTTAGGTTGTTCCTTATTGAGCACGTGAGAAGTCTGCCAGAGTGGGATGGGAGCACAGGTTGTTCTGGGTCCTTTGCATGCTCTGGGTGTTGTGGTGAGTGTGGTGGTGGCTCACAGCTCCAGAGCTTGTTCTGAGGGCAGAGCCTGTGCTTCGAGACCTAATGTCATGCCACAGGGCTCATCTGTCTGTGGAGAGGTGTTTCAAGATTTTTCTGGGATAGGGGGATTTAAAGGGTCCTTTAAATGATACGGAGTTACAAGATAAGGAGGTAAAAGTGTGTTATGCTCAGGTAAAACTGTTTTGATCAATATATTTTGTAAACCAACAGGACCTACTGTGTAACTATTAGGTAGGTGGATCCTTCCTGTACATAGCAGAGCACTGTTCTCTGCTGATTTGGTTGGTAAATGCCTCCCCAAGCTCTCCCCTTTTGCCTTTCTTGCCCAAGTCCAAAGGCAGGAACCAGAGCTCTTTAAATGACACTTAGTCTCAGTGGATTTTGTCAGTTGTATCTGGTGATGGAAACTTCTCAAGTTACTTCAACAGTGTTTATCAGGGTAAAATGAGTATAATCCCAGTCTTTCAGTGGTACTAGTTAATCAACTGGAATATCCTGTTCTCCTTGGCTGTTAGCCATGCTGCTGAGCATTGCTCTGGGGAGGATGTAGTGAACAATCTCAAACAAGTACAGCATGGCCTCTCTGGGTACCTGGCTGCTCCCTGCAAGCTTTTGAAGCCCTAAAGGTGTTTCTGACAAGGTCTCTGTTTTCTTGGCCAAGGAAAATGTAAACACATGAGTTGGATTTAGAGCAAATTAAATATTCACATGTGTTTAAAATATACATGAAGGCCACCTAGGCATTCTTAAATCTGTAAGTACCAAATGCTGGCAACAGTAGGGACTAATCGGGGAAGGAAAAGCAACATTCACTAGGTTCTTGCTCCTTCATGATACTGAGAGTTTCTGAGGAGATGTGTTAGGGCACAGACCCCAGGGTGGCTTGACAAGGAGGAGAGACTTCACCCCAAGTCAGTCAGTTATTTCTAGGGTTTTGTCCAATACTGGCACAGCAGGAGCATTTAATTGCATGGGAAGCAGTGATTGTACAGACATTTGGATAAGGCAGAGTTGGTGCTTTACCATCCAGACACAGGGATCCACCTGCACTTGCACTCACCTACCTACAGTGCTGGTGCTTCTGATGAGCTGCACTCACCTCCCCACCTCGCATGGCCCCCTCAGGTTCAAGCCAAATTAATTGCTTCTATTCAGTCAGGGAGCACACACCATTTTCTGACTTTTATCTCCAGTGTTTAACAGCTATTTAGGTGCATAGGAGACAGGACTGGAAGGATGTGTGAGAAGCTGTGTAGTTCTTCCTGCTGCCACAATGAAGGCTCAAACCGAATATTTAACTGCTGTGGATCTAAGACCTGCTCAAATACTTGGCATGGAAGGTACTTGGTATGAGGCTGTGGTGTTATTCAAGGTGACAGCCTGTTTCCGGGGGATCTGAGGACCTGGAGTCACTTGGTACTTGGGGAAAGAGCTGATGGCCAGAGTCATCTGAGCAGAAATATGTGCCTCTGCCATTTTTCTCACCTCTCTCTTCCTCCTTCAGTGCCAGGGCTCTGCTGCCACAGGTGTTTCACAACAGTAGGTTTAGGGACAAGACCCTCTTCCAGTCAGTGTGAGGCCCAAGCGACCAAAAATGGAGTGTCATCAAAGTTCATCCAGCAAACAAGTGCTGTGAGCTCCCTTCCTTTGGCATAAATGCTTTTTGTTTTTTGGACTGCAATCCAAAGTTCTGCATTTCAGGTATAAATTTTATTCCTTCACTTCCCCTGGGATGGGTCTGTATGTGTGCAAACACATATGCATGTATATATATTGGAGGTGAGACAGGCCATGAAATACATGTACAGAGCAGTAACTTTGGGACAAAAAGAACAGATTAGAGAAACGAGAGAAGGTATGCAAAGCCTCAAGTGATATTTTGTTGTATATTTTCCTTGACTAAAAGACACCAGAGATAGACAGCAAGTAATCTTGTGATGTGCCTTTTATTTTGAGTGATATGACAGATTGCCAAAAGCCATGGATCCGATGCCAAGCTGCTGGCTGTGCACACAGGACAAGGTGCATCATGTTGCAGCGATGGTGGTGGGAGACAAGGCCAGAAGTCTGTGGGGTCATTGGCCTGGTGGCCCTTTTGCCAAGGCCATCTTAGTCATATGGCCTTTGAGCCTGGCCAAGGAATGGCACACTGAGGTGCTGTGTGTAGAATACCAATTTTGGCATCACTTCACAAATGTAGGCTTGTCAACATGTTTAGAAAGCGCTAGAGTGCCAAAATAGATGCTTACCGCTCTCCATGTTTAGGCTAGCTGCTCAGAGAAGCCCCCTGCTTGGTCAGCTGTCCTGTCTCAGGTATCCCCTGTGCATCATTGTTGTCTCTGTTTTTCCTGTCTCTTCTCCCCAGCCTCAGCTCCCCCTTCCCTCCGTGTCACCCCAGTTGTGTGTATCATCTAAGTCATACTAAAGCAGTGGGAAGAACCACCATACTCTTTGTCTTCTTCTCGCCGACCCTTGATGTGGATGAAACCTTTCATGACTCTAGCTGTCACTACCCATGATGTTGTTTGAATGAGTTTATCTCTCTGTATTCATTCCAGCTTCACTGTGGGGTAGATGTGTGGGACAGCATTCTGCTGTCCTCCTGCTGGTGGGGCAGACCCCGTCATAGCCTCAGCCCTAGCTGCTCTGCTATCATCTCTCTTCTGCACCATCCTAGCAGGGATTTTGACACCTGGGTGTGAAGGCCAGTTTCTCTCAGGGGTGTGGATCATCCAGCCCAAAAACTGCAACTGGAAAGTAAAATTACCACCTATGAGGAGGTGATTTGAAAAATCAACAGGTAGGATTACAAGTTCCTTGAGGGAACTCATCTTTTGAGGAAAAGGAGCTGCTCCTGCATGTACATGTGCCTGAGCAGAACTGAGCTGGAAAGTAGGCAGTACTAAAGGAGAGGTGGGGAAGATGACTGAATGGAATAATGTTTGTAGATAGTTCCCCACTAAAGGAGAATTGCTTGTGTGTAAAAACTGGGTCAGTGTTATCTCCCATCCCTTGGAGGAGACAGTGAAGGCAGGAACTGCAAGTAGCGTAGGAACTTCAGCAAGTTCTGCCACCATCCCCTCCCCTGCAACGGTGACATTTTCAGCTGACACGTGGATATCAAAGACTGCTGTACCCAGCAGTGGAGTTAATTAACACAACCTGGAAGTCTTGGAAGTTGGGAATCTTGTTTGTACCAATCTGACAACATGACCTCATTCAGAGGAATTAAAAGGGCTGTAATGACAGCATAAGTTTCAGCAGAAATTCACACATTTCTTGCTTTTATCTGTCAATGGCTGTATGAACAAAGGAAGAATGAAAACAAGCAGCTGCCTCTGAGGTATTAAAGATTGCATTATAACCCAACCTGAGCCACCTACCCTGCTACAGGTAGCCCAAGCAGCAAGGCAGTGTGCTAGGGGGACAGGAGCCATGCTTAGTGGTCCTTTTCTGGCCCATGAGGTGGCTCTGGGCTTGTGCCCCAGGTGATGCTCCTGCCTTGACACTTGCTACCAGTGAGGAGCATTGAAAGACCTTTTCCTTCCTGGTTTGGCAGTGTCCCGTGGTGCTTTACCTGGATGGTTATTTATGACACTGAAGATCTCGGTGGTCCTTACTGTTGATGTGGAGGGAGGTCAGTTAAACAAGGTGGTATTTCTCATGTGCCAAGACACATAAAATGGATGTGTTTTCTTGGACTCAGGGATTGAGAATCGCTTAGAAAACTCCAGTTATCTCTTTATGCAACTTGGAGGATTCCTGATGTCCCTTAAATAATATATGAGGAGAGAGATTCAGTTGCATGGTTATTTATTATTGAAAAGACACATTACATTTTAAAATAATTTCAGCTGTGTTTTAATCTCCATTATATAGCAATTTCACTTTACCACCTAGAATCCACTTTTGCTGTGCTTATCTCATTCCTCCCCAGCTAGTACGCATTCATTGCTGCTTCTGGCCCATCTAGAAAATGACACTGATGGTACCTGCCAGGGTGTTTTGTCTTCCTGTGTTTTAAACTGTTGAATGCCATTGTGAATCAGGATCATGTGTCCTGGTAAAGAGCTGGTGGAGCTGTGATTGCTTCAGGGCTAATGAAATGAGGTAGAGAAAACTCCCTTTGTTTTCCTCCAAGCTTGGCACTCCTGCCTGAGTCAGGGTAACCCCCAGGCTCTAGGAGGATTTTTACCCAGAGCAGTCCTGTTCCTACATTGTTAAATTCCCCAGTTTATTTAGATAGAGGTCTTTATGCCACCAGGAAGCTTTTTCTTTCAGCAGCTTGTGCATGCTTTGCTGTCATATGAGGGAGCATGTGTCTGAGCGAGCGAAGGGCTCCATTTTTAGGTAGCCCATCATGGGCCAGTGCAAGAGGGAAATGCTGCCTGAAGCCTCCACCCATAGTAATTTTTCTTCTGAATTTGTGTAGGGCTGTATCAGGGAGTTACCGGGGTACTGGCTTATATATGGTGGGAACACTAAGAGAGGATCACTGCTACGTTGTTTTTTCTCCAGCACTTGCTTATTGTTAAATCTGAATTGAGCCATTCTCTGAGAGATGTAAACTGATGCAGGCCTGAAACGATTATGTTTGAGTGTAAGCTTTGGTGTGTGCCAAGAGGTTTAATATCTTCTAAAAATTACCTTTGTGGTATATTTTGAGCTTGTTACAGCTGCTGTCAGCAGATCACATACAGTTTCCCAGCATTTATAAATGACTTGAAGTTGACTGCCCCTTTTGTTATGTGGATTACGTGCCAGCATCTACAAAACCCCAGTCCCTGCAGGGGAATGGATGTCTAATTGAAGCTAATTCCCTGAGGGGAGTTCAGGAGGCAGTGAAAACTGCTGGTTGCTCCTCCTCTGCAGTTGCCAAGATGATGTCCTGGGTTTTCCCTGGCACTGCCAGTGGCCTCAGTCAAATCTGCTAATGTACTTTATAACTGAGCCATAGTGAGCCCTTGTACTTCGCTGAAGCTAGGGGCTGGCATGTCTCATATGAATGCCAGGTCTTTCTTCTTTCCCTCTCTTGCATAGATAGGCATCCTTTCTGTATACATTGGGAATAATATCATTATATTATGAATAATCCTGACTAGTAATGATATATTTGACTTCTTGTGTATTAGCATGAGTACAGGAGTCAAGGGAGCTGAACTCTGAATCCAGCAGGCATGACCTTCCCCATTTTGTTGTGCCAGTCCAGCTTCTATTACTGCCTCCTGACATCAAAAAGGGAAAAAGTTGATCCACACCACTAACATATTCTGAGAACTGTGGTTAAAGTAAAATGCTATTTAACTCAGTGAGAGTATTGATTAATTTCTGTAGCCTGGAGCCACCAGTGGTAGAAGGTTGGGGAGTAAAGACTTCTTTATTAACATATATGGTTATTGGCGATATGGATCTGTAGGGGGGGAACTTGGATGGTTAGTCGAAAGCCACAAACTGCACTGAATGAAAGTTGTGGGTGTTCAGCAAGACCAGGCATTTCCTTTGCAGTTATTCTTCCTCAGCAACCCTGGTAGATCTCATAAGCCCTAAATGTGGCAGGTGTTCCCAGAAACTTGTGTGGGATCTAGGGAAATCAGAGGCCCAAGTGCTTGCAGGTGGAAATAAGCTTTACTGTATGAACAATGGATTGGGAAACCATCATCTTGTATGTTGTATCTTTGACAGCCACAGTCTTCTTTCACCTGGGCCAGCTGAAACCAAGTGCAAGGTAACAAGCTCTGCAAGAGATGAAGGACCCTTTCTTATGGGTCATTTCCCCAGGTACGGGTGGGAACCATTTGGGGAGAAAAGCTGATACATAAACCAGTGATTCTGTTGCTTTGGCATCTGCTGTTTATTTTTAGATCACAGAAAGAATAAGGATGGCATTGTTTATGTCATATAGGCTGTGTACATGAGAGAGCATACTAACCAGACACAGCAGCCACTTAGATGAGTAAGTTAAAAAAGCATCTATAGTAGTTCTTTTTCTCCAGCATCCTCACTGTTACAGATCAGGCATAGGTCCCGTATTGGCAGGAGAAGCCGTACTGATACCTGGTGGTTGCCCTAAACTGACAGAGCAGGTAGTGATGATAATTGCAGTTAAGTGCTCTGCCTGTTTTCACTCAGTGTCTCCCAGGCTCACCAGTGACCCAGTGATGCTGGCATGCCTATCAGTAGGGAGCTGGTGAGCCAAATGAAGGCACTGGAAAGCACCTGATTATTTTTTTCTTGATGTTTTCTTGCAGTGGCAAAGATGCTGGGAGTTGCACAGCTCGGCCTGAGGGGCCTAATTTAGCAATCTGGGATGAATGGGCTGATACTGGAGAGTGTTGGCAGTGTCAGGAGGAGTTTCCTTCAGAGGGTGTCTTGGTGGTCTAAAGCTGGATGATCTAAAGTCATCTTCTCTAACCCTCACCAGTAACTATGGAAGTATTGCTACAGCTTTCTGTATCAGGCGTAGAAATTAAGTTCAATTTTGCCAAAAAGCCCCTTATTTTCTGTGGCATGGCATCCTAATGGGTTGGAAATTGGGCTTGTTCAGCTTCCCCCATTGACATTTTGGGGCAATGAATGTGTAAATGAATGTTATATTCCCCATCCTGCACCATTATTTTTGTGCTTGGCTTGTTCAATTTGCTTTGCGTCCCCATTCCCTTCAGAAGGTTCTCATGTTCTGTCATATCTGTTTCTGACCCCTCCTGGTTTTGTCCTCCCCTCCCAGTTGCTTTGTTTCAGTATATCTCTGCCTGCTGGGTCAGTGTGGTGCTTACAAAAATAATCGTTCCTGCTCCTGTTTGTGCTTGGTTTCACATCTGCACTGGGAGGGCAAGGCTGGGGTTCTCCCAGAGGAAGCAAGCCCTATTAGTGCAGGGTGCATGGCCAGTGACCCCACAGGAGCCTCTTTGACCTCTGGCTGTGGGAACATGAGCAGAAAAGGTGGCTCAGCTTTGCTTTTACAGAACTCACTGGCCAATCTCACCAGCAAACCTGCCTTTGGGTGCAGAGCCCAGAATTAGAGGGCTGGTCCCTGGACAGTAAATGTCCCAGCTGACAGGGAGTAGGTGGATCAGAGCATTCGTTTAGGGAACTGCTAAAAACCCAGTCCCTCCTAGCAGTTAGATAGTATTTTGTGTTATTTTTGTCTTTCTTGGCTTAGCCTTTCATGTGATTTGGCATTTTTGGTCTCATCTTAAAGCTTTTTGCTTCAGCATAAAGTAGTTTGTGGTGTGTGCTGTTTGTGAGCAGGTTAGAAACTGATTACCCACAGCACCTCGCATGAAGGGAGAAGAGCAGCCAAACCGGAGGGGTGTCACCTTTCCAAGCAGGAATGGGGAGCTCGGGCGGCTTCTGCAGATTCCTGCACTCCAGTCAGCTGGCGATGTTTGCCAGCCGCCACTACAGCAGGAGGATTTGCAAACCATGTAGTGCTAAGAAGTCAGTGATGGTGCCAGGTGGTTACTTAGGGATAAGGGGAGCGTGAGGAGCTGTACACAGGAACAAGCATTGCATGAATATGTTCTGTTACCTGTCCGGAAACTCTGCACTCTGACTGGCATCGTTTCATTTCATCTTAATCAGATTATTTCAGTGAGCATTAAGCACAGATGCAGGGGTACTTTCTTTTAGCTATTGCCTTAAGCAGCGGTCTAAGGAGAGCAGTGAGTATTTGTGCTACATCTCCTGTAACATTCTCCCTCTAAAACAAACAAACAAACAAACCCCAAATCATGCAGTTGCCTGTTGTATTCAGACAAAACAGAATCAGCTTGGGGATGGCCAATAAAGCCTTTCCAGCTTCTGGTGAAGTTAATGGATATTTTGCTGTCAATGCTTGCAATGAAGGTCACGATTTTGATGTTAAGTGTGTGGTTTGCAGCCTTGGGCGGCTGTGAGTCAGTCCGAAGAGCACCAGGGAGCATGGGGAATGCCAGCCATTCCCAGCCAAGTGTTTTGCTTAGGGGTTGCTTTGCACAGGTGTTTCATTGGCTGCAAAGCATATCTTTTCCTGCAGCTGGTCCTCAGAAAAAGTCTGCCATTTCTGCCTCATGTTTCTTCCCCTTGTTTTGTTTTTTCTGGGACCCACTGGACTTTACTGGAGTTACCGGCTAGTGCTGTTTTTTGACCAAAGGAGGACTAAGAAATAAATGCCTGGACATACAGCTTTGATTTCCATGTCATGGCTGTGTATCAAAAATAAGTAATGCCCCAATTTCTTCGATTAAGTGAGGGGTTCTTGGTATTGATTTTGCACTTCGGGGCTTCCAGTCAACCCTTTGGTTTCAAACTTTTCACCAGAAGAAAGGTAGGTTCTTAGCATGGAGGGACTGAGAGAGCAAGAGTCCATGCATTTGTGGCTGTGCTTGCAGACTTTTTGCTAAATGCGGTGTCTGAGACACACAAGCAGCTCAACTGCTCAGCACATGACTAACATCAGATTAATGCCATTATTTCTGAAAGCAAATTCCTGCTGCAACACAGTTCCAGGCAGTCAATGTTCACATTCATTGCTTTTGACAGCCTGGTATAAGGTAATTTAATTTAAATGCCCAGATGAGAGAGAAGCAAGAGGCATTTGAAAAGAAAAAGAAAAGCCCACTCTTTTTATACTTAAAAGGCCTGCTTGAAGAAACAGATTAGTAGCCATACAGTGCAATTGATTTGCAAGAGCCCACGGATTTCAGTGGAGAGCTCTGTTTAAAGGTCAATAGGGAACACTGCAGCATGAGTGGTTTTGCCACTTAGGCATTCAAGAAAAGATTGATATTAATTCCTTCTCGGACTTTGGTCTAGGGCCAAAGTTAAGGTTTAGGAAGCCACTTGACTGTGTTTCAGAGAGCAAGATGGCCACATATGTCCTTCGCCTTTATTTCATTAGGCAAATTCTGTAAGAGAGCTACAAATACAGGCCCTCTTTCCTAAGTTGCCATGGCTGCACAAGGCAGTGCTATACTCACGCTGGCAAGGCCAGCAGCCAGAATCAGAAGTTTTTTCTAAGTGTTTGCTTTTTTGCTAATTGCATGACTGTTTTTGTGGTTTTCCATGCATGACAGAGGTGTTTTGTTCGCTTCCACCTCCCAGGCTGCCCTCAAGGTTTGTGCTTGGCTGTGTCCCACAGTTTGGGAATATACAAGTGATGGGCTGGTAGCTTAGTAATTAACCAGGGAGCCTTGCCCAGTGTGATACCAAGGGGGCTGCCTCTCTGTATCCAGCTCAGACATTTTGTTTTTAATTGCACCTTTCAAACGTCTGGGAAAGTAGGTGAAAAATGCCATGGGTGTTTTTCAAGGAGGTGCCACATTGGCAGAGGTAGCTGGCATTCCCTCTTCCCCAGCGCTCATGTTACTGCTTTGTGCTGTGGGATTGACTGGTTGGCTGTGCAGTGAACTGTCACTAGCCTCCTAGAAACCTAGACAGGCTAATAATGCTAGATACCTCTGTAGATCCTTGTTTAATCATCCTCTCCAATGTAGACCTTCGAGGTGAGACCTACATGGCAAATGAAAGCAGTTTAATAGTTTTTGGGTTTTGTGGGGGACAGCCTAATGAACAACTGGCAGATTGGTCTAGTTTGGGGGTTTCAATATAAGTAGTTAAAACAATATAAGTAGTTAAAATCAGTTGGAACTGGTTTTCAGGTAGCCTGGATATTGTTCTTAACACACCACATTTACAATTTTAGCATCAGGTTCCATCCCTGGGTCAGAGTACCCATCTGCAGTCACAAAACCATTGAGTGTGTTAACAGAATAATCCAACCCGGGGCTGTGATGAGTAGTCACACTTGAGTCATGGGTGAGGTTAAGATTTGATCTGTATTACAGACTAGAGTTCTCCGGATCCTACTTAACTTTATCCCCTTTTTATTTATTCTATTTATTATAATTTATTTATTCATTTCAGTTAACCTCTGTTTCTTTGCTATGGTAAGTGAACACCTACTATAGTTGCAGAGATCCGTGCCTTGAAGAGGGCTGGACTAATACACTGGAACCTTCTGGGTGCTCAGGTCAGGCTGGGACTGAATGGGCTCTGGGAAGGGGCCATAATCCAGATTCCCGTCTGTTTTCCCTTGAACTGCAGAGTGCCTCTTCTGCTTTTGTACAAGGAGCTCCTGACCAGGTTGCTCTGGTGTTGCCATATGAATTTTACCAACCTTCTGGAGTAACGCTGGGGTTGTTCTCTTGCTCGTGCAACTGACTGCACTGGAAAACAGGCTGTACTTTGGTATTTGGTATTTGGAGAGATACCCTTAGCTCTTCCCCCAGAAGTTGGCCTTTAGTTAGGTGTTTGCTGTCAGGATGCTGTTGGCTGGGATG
This sequence comes from Jacana jacana, assembly GCA_013400555.1. Classification (NCBI taxonomy): domain Eukaryota; kingdom Metazoa; phylum Chordata; class Aves; order Charadriiformes; family Jacanidae; genus Jacana; species Jacana jacana. The sequence continues at coordinate 540,970 of VZTM01041545.1, read as the reverse complement.
CATCACTTTAGGGCAATGCGGCTTGGCAAGTTGGTGAGCACCCTCGAAGCTACCAGTGTTGCTTCTGATATCCATGAAAATATCAGGTGCAAAGAGAAGTTATTCCCTGCATAACTAGTAAAACAGGTGGGAAATGTGGTGCAATCAAGAGTAGTTCTGTGCTTCTGGTGTTTCTTCTGGGTATTTCCTGAGTTTCTTTCTGCTCTCTGAATGTGCTCAGCTCCCTGTGTAATGAGAGACAGGCAGGAAAGCCGTATGGCTGGTTCATGAAATAGATGGAGAAAGGCTGAAGTAAGGAGTAGTCTGAGTTAGATACAGAAATACTAGGAGATTGTTCCTGTTAAGTACTCCTCCTCCTCTCTGTCTTGCTGTCCTAAGTGTCCCAGCTGCTGGCTGTGGCGCGTTGAGCAGATCAGCCCTAGAGTTTCTGATGTTGCTGCTTGGCACAACCTTTGATTCAATTTCAATGCTTACCTAAAAATTCATGTTCACCTTGTTTTTATCATGTAACCTTGTGTGAAAGCTACACACAACAGTCTCTTCCACAGTGGTTTCTCTTTCCTGCTCTTGTTTATGGAGATTTAACACTTTATATAATGGTGACTGCCTTTCCCTGGGTGTATATTTTCTTTTTCTTACATCTCAGATCTCTATGTGATATACTTGATTCTCAGATCCATTTCCTTCTTGCAAATTTTTGCTAGACTCTGCTTTGGGAAATGGGAGAGAAGGTCTCTGGCTGTCAGTAACACGCTGATACACCAAAATGAGATGCTCGGTTTGACGTCTGAAATTGCTAGCAAATACTGAGAAATGCGGTGATTCAGGCCCCAGCAAAGACTCGATCAGATTGCCCAATTTACCCAGTGGCAAAGCTGTAGCTGGTTTCAGTCAATTAGAAGCAAGCTCTTGCATTTGGTTCAGAACTGGGTATGTGGGAAGCACCCCCAACCCCCTGACCTTAAATGATACTCCACTGGCACAAGGAGTGTCATCAAAGTGCCATCTTTTTTATTTGTGACCTTTTTGTTTTCCTGACAGGACGTGAATTTCTGCTTTGCAAGGGTTTAAAATAAACTATCAAGTAATGTTTGGCTCCTGCTTTTCCTGTGGGGTAACTCATGTTTGCTATCCTTTATTTTTCAGTGTGTGAGAAGTGATTATATGCTTTGTGCATAATATTTATTTTTTTCATGCCAACGTGTGCACTATGATCTCTATCACAGAGAATAAAGCAAAGCTCTTGACAAACTGTAGGCATCAGTAATGGAAAGGGTGGGGTTTTAAAATCTGCATTGATGCAGAAATACTCTGTATGTTCTTGAGTACTCTGATCTGAAATATGAATGTATCAAAATAAAATTTGTATCAATTGTTCCCACATTCAACTCTGAAGGAGTCGCGGAAAAATACCTGCTTTTTGTAATAAGTTTAACATAGCAGTCAAATCATTTTATTAACGATTTCCTCCTCGGGATTACATTTTCAAAGCCATGTGCAATCATTAATCACGTGCTTCCTTATTAATGTTAAACACAATTAAAGTCCCAGTATGACACTTTGAAAATGCACCCCTTGTGATAAATGCCTCCTGCACACAGAATATCCCAATATCACAGCAGTTCTCCAGGGTTCCTGCTTTCTGAATCCCTTGGCACAAACTATAAGTGCCATTATCTTACCCGTGTTACCTCTGAGATGTGGAGCGATGCAAGGCTCGTGGCTGTTTTATTTGGCCATGTCTGGCTTTTTCAGCCAACCACTGACGGCCTCTGGAGATATTACTTTGTGATTAAGTAATAACGTAAGAGCTTGTTTCTTTGAGGAGAAGTTAAAAAATAACAGCAATATCATGAGCACAATGTGGAATGGGTGGCAAGACCTCTGTTATTCATTGTTTGTTTACTCAGCCCCTGAGAAGCAGAGAGGAAAGCTCCCATAATATGCTGTCAGAGAACGTGTTTGCCAGGAGATAAGCAACCGTCTGCTTTAGCAAGCAGCAGATTACAGAATGGTCTTTGCAGCCACTCTTTCAGCCCCCCTGAAAACAGCTGGTTCTGAACCCTAGGAAGTCCCTGTTTCTCAACAGGAAGTTTTCTGCTTCACCAGTAGTAGAGGGAGGCATTTGTGTGGGGCAACCTGCAGAGGCCAAGCAGTTGCCTTCAGAGTCCTCCTCCAGCCCCCTGATGCTGGTTGGGGGCGGCTGCCAACGATCCCTCCTATGTGGTAGCTGGGGTCCCCAATACTGGTGGGTGATCAGAGCTAGCAGTGTATCGTGACCTACGTGTTGCAGGGTGTTTCCCTGCACAGAAAGTATAGAAATAGAAATAGTAATTATTTTTTAATGTGCATACCCATATACATACACTTATGTAGAGATGTTCATGCAACATATCAAAAAAAAATATTGTGGCGTCAAACACAAAGTGGTACCACTTACCAAACCCACCATCTCATCTCCCCAGCCTCAGAGTCTGGGTTGCTGTTGGATATAATGAGCTGTTGTCTTGGCTCATAATAGCTTAGGAGTTTGGTTTGGCAAAAAAATTAAATAAGAAACATCATATGGAATTCATCCCATCCATGGCCATTGCCAGCGTTGACCTAGAACTACTTGGGCTTCTTAAAGCCTTCCAGGGGTTGTCACTGAAACTGAGCAATATTTAAAGCCATGTCAGATTATCCCTGTTTTCTAAGTAGTATTAGCCTGTCAAGGTAAAGACTTATAATCTTACACTTGCTTGACAAGCTGCATTATTTGCATTGTAATGTTAATTTGTGCTGAGGCTCCACAGTTAGTGGTAGTTAGGTGTATGAAACCTGACATTTAGTGTTCCCTAACTCTAAGTAAAAATGCGCCCCTTGATCAGTTTTTCCAGTGGAACACTCAGTTAATCTCTGCTGGCTTGATTTAGTGTTCTGCCAAATGCTGAGTTTAAACTTTCTCACAAGTATTTATTTTCAGGAAGGCTGATGATATCAATACCAGAAGGGAGATAGATGGATAGATGCCGAAGGGGACCATTGTGATCTTCCTTTGTTTGGAAGAGAGATGCTGTATTTGTAAGGGCAAAAAGGATTGTTCGGTGCACAGAGATGATTACAATGACTGATTTATGAAGCTTGTTTCAATGTAATCATACTTTTCAACTTTACTCCAGGTTCTATACAGCATTGAGTTCGTTAAGGTGTTGACACAATTTTGCTGACATTTTTCTTAAGTGGATTATGCTCACAGCCAGTTTTTCAAAGCAAACAGATGGCTTTTCAAACAGAGCATGCCCACAGATTATTTTTTTATGGTGTCTCTAGAATTATGACAGCCCTGTCAGAGGGGGCTGGTTTGTCATTAATTTTCTTGTGACAGATGATTCAAAATAATTTTTGCTCCTTCAGCTTGCTTAAATGAACCAGCTGTTTAAAAATAAAAAATATACGGAGCCTAAGACATAAATCAATTGGTCTGCACATGAATGGAATCACACTATTTTGATAAGTCCATTTCTGTTTTTAGATCACTGTAAAATAAGAATGTCTTCAAAATATTGGAAATATGCTCAGATGAAGTGGTTTTCTTCTTGGAACCAGAAGACATGTTGTGTATTGCCTCAGATGAAACCTATAATCTGAATTGCCTGGTTACTTAAATGTGAAATTGGAATATGCATAAGGGAGAGCGGGTGGCTCAGCACCCTCACATGGGGTGTGAAGTCCCTTGGCTTCTGGGGACTTCAGAGAGGAGTCTTGGCAGGGCAGACTCAGGCTGTCATCCTCCAAGTGGAGTTGTATCAAATCTCAAGTAGTTTCCCTTAAATGAGTGTCTCAGTGAATCCCCAGGCAAAGAAACAGTTTGTGGGCAACCCTGAGAAAGACTTCCGTGCATCGCCCTCACTCTGAGAAGGAAGATGACATGAATAAGGCAACATAGACTCCACTGAAGCTCTTTGTGTCAGCTTGTGGAGCCGCATCCATCTTGTGCTGCTGCATGACGGGAAATCCTCCTTCTCCTCCATGCACCACATGGGTGATTGTTCCTCTTGCCTGGAGAGATGCTGGCCATGCCACAGCAGAGGACAAGCTCCTAGAAGTCTTTCTCCGGACACCCCAACTAAAGGGGATGCCAGGTGCTTCGGGGTACTGGGCCTTCATTGTCTTCATTTTGCCTTTCTGTTGCACTGACTCTCCCAAGTTTGGGGCTTAGTTGTTCTTGACACTGCAGGGATTCTGTTTTGAGTTGTTTCTTGTGCAAAGGGAATACATAGCACCAAGTATTGATTTAGAGAAGTTAAGGCTGCAAAGCATCGTTGCACTGATACTGTCTTGCATGTTGGTGCAGCCTTCAGTCTCTTCCGCCCTCTGTGCATGATAAGAAAAAGCAGCAGCCCTGCTGCAGCTGGGTCTGTTCCATCCTAAAACCAAATTATTGAGAACTGCCTCTATGTAATGAAGAATCTACCACCCTTTTTGATAACCTTATCGTGTCATTACTGACAGTGCTGTTGGATCTCTTTGCCTATGCTGTGGTGCATTGTCTCTGTTGCTACGCTCCAGCGTGATTCCTGTGCCATTTGCGGGCAGGGAGACTGGGGTATGCTGGGTGCTCGAGGCAGCTATGGGGCTTCTAGATTCCAGCCCGCCACCTTTAGCCATAAGGTCAAGATCATGGCTATGTGGAATATGTGGTGTGTAAATTATTCTTGGTTTGTTTTTCAACCCATGTCTGCTCACTGGATCCCAAGCTATTTGTCTGTGTATTCCTGTAAGTGTCATGCTGCTGCGATACGAATCTCTCCAATAGAGCTTCATACCAAATAGCACAGAGCCACTCACGCAGTCCCAGTGCTTTTTGTTATTCTTGCATCGAGTTGGATTCCCAGCATCTGGGTAGCGATTTGCATTGTTCATCAGGGACAAATTCATGTCACCAGGAGATGAGGCAATCACATTCCCGGGTGCAGGCTGCCATCCCTGGCTGATGTGGATTCCCACGTGGTGTTTACCAGTGCAGAGGGACTTGCAAGCCACCATTGTTTCTTCGTTGTGAACATTGTTTGCAGGGGCTCAGGCGGTGCAAGTCCGGTGCCAGGCGCTGGTGAAAGAGAACTGTGCTCTCATCAGTGTGGGATAAATCCTTCCTCTTAGATATGGGGAAAAGGAGGGCAGAGAGATGCTTCCACTACGGGAAGGTGTTGTGTTGTGACTCCTCCAAACACATTTGGTTTGAAAACGAAGGAGGGTTGATCATCAGTGTGCCCTGGGTAGTGCTGTTAGTATCTACTGTCTCCTCTGAGACCCCGCAAAGCATCTGTGGGTTCCCAGGAGGTCAGATTAGGTTCCAGGGATGTGTATGTGACATTTCAGTCAGTGGAGCTATACCTTCTGAATATGTGTATTACACGCTGCAGCAGGTCGTGTACTTTAAGCTGCAGTTCAGGTGATATTAGGAGGAGAGCAGCTCAAGTTCTTAGTGACACTGAATTTTAATAACCAGATGCATCTCCTGGCTTTTATTTATTTGTATCCTCTAGCACCAGAGTCTTGTTACTTCATGGCACTTGAGATATCAATATTGCATAAATATTCATTTTGGCATTTCTGAACACCAACTCCTTAATACAAATTTCATGTAACACATTTTTCCTGAGAGTTACAAATTGGATTGACATCCCCTTAGTCACCTCACCTCTACATGCTCTGAGATGATACAGACATGGGCTTTTGCTTGTGAAGTCCCTCATTCTCATTCTCAGGCTCAAAGGTCCCAAACAAAACAGTTCAAATGCATTGAGTGTGTCACTACAATGACAGGGGTGCAAGAAGGACTGGGTAACCAGGGTCTCAGAGCTCACTGAGGACCCCCAGCTGGCAGCCATTGCTATGGGGGGAGCGTGGCGTCTGTCCCGTTCACCCTGCACACTGTGTGGGCCACTGCCTTCCCCACTGTGGTGGGTACCAGGCTGCTCAAGGGGCTTCAGTCCCTTCCTCCGGGGCTGGTGATCACAAGGAGACAGAGGGGATTTGAAACAGGACCTGGGACCTGTTCCAGACCATCAAACAGCGTGTCGGAGACAGGAGAGCAGTACTGCCACTTTCAGTCCCAAGCGATATGTATGATCCCTGACTCTCTCCTGCATTGTCTGTCTGTGCATCCCCAGGGCCAAGGAGATCTCCTGAAGAATGCCAAGAGTGAAGCCCTGGAGAACATGAAGCAGATCCAGCTAGCGTGCCTGTCGTGCGGACTGAGCAAAACTGGAAGTGGGCAAGCGGATGCCAAGTCGAAACGGTGCCTGGAGGCAATACAGGAGAAGGATACTGGAGATGAGAACGGGAGGCTGTGAAGGGGAGGCAGAGCTGTCGCATTTGTCACAGATTTCAATAACTCTAAACTATTTTTTTAAAGCATTTAAAAATTCACACAGGAATGCCCTCTACAGGGTGTTGGTAGTATTAAAATCCTCACAATGTCAGTATTTTAATGCAGTTAATTTATCTAAGTTAATCTCTGGTAGTGAGATTTCTAATGAAGCCAAGCTGTCTGTATGCAAGTGCGTGTGTGTGCGCACATGCAAATCCTGTAGACACCCTTTCATGCATTACATTAGTCATTTGCTAATTTATTCCTTTGTCATCTTTGAATAGGCCTGTTCATTCTGAAGATCAAAACAAATAGAGAGTACTTGTATCAGTTTTGCGCTTTATTTTACTCTCCAGCTTTTACCATTTAACTTATAGGTTACGTTACTGTTAGTTACACTGTTTAAACAAACGAAATACCACAACAAATGTCACGAACAGCTGTTTTTGTGAGGACAAAACCAGTGGTTTGCTGCAGATCCTGAAGGTGATTTTTAACGAGCAATTCAAACCAAGCGAACGGGATATTGGATGGTCAGAGTGGCTGGATAGATTATGGTCGCGTTTGAGGCGTGCGTTTCACTGGGTTTTAACAAACTGCTCTTCAGGATACACCCAGGCAGCGTGTACTAACGTAAGAACTAGCTGATTTCTTTCATTCCAGTAAATCAGTGCTACCTGGTAGATCTGCAGGACAGCTACAGTCTTTGCTGATAGGCAGTAACGTGTGTAGTAATGACCAGAGCTAGTCAGCCCCCTAGTTACAAGGAGGGCTGTGAATATCCTCGGGCGATCATGAACTCTAAAGGTGAGCTTCAGTCCATCCTGAAACACCCTGCGATGCCAGTATTGGAAGGATGGTTTTACAGATGTCACAAACCGTGAGGTTTATAGTGAGAGGTGTGGGAGGTTGGATCTTGCTGGCTGCCTTCTGCTTAAATGCTGAAGTCAGTTGGACAAAATGAGGAGGATCTGGCCTTACGTTGTTGTGGTTAAGGATCATGCTGTGCTAGACATTTGAAGCAAGGCTGCAGAACTGCTACATATGTAGTGTAGAGAAATAGCTCGGGGAAAAAACAGGGTACCAGCATTTTTGTGCAGCAGTTACTAATACCCTGACACATGTCATATGTTTAGGATGACTTTGAGAAATGGATACCTCCTTGTTCTGCTGTAGAAAGGAGATGGAGAATGTCACAAAGCAATGCACCCTCATTCCTCCCACTGTCCAGTTCATGTATATTCATAACATTCATTTCAATCGTTTAAGTACTGTGCTTGAGTGTAGTATTTGTGTTACCTTTAACAGGACTAAGTGTTTTATGGTTATAAAAAGACTATATTTATTTAAAGCATTGCTTTTATTTTGAAAAGCTACTTTTTAAATTAATTTGATTAACAAATATGCTAATTTTCTGAACTTAACAAAAAGTAATTGCTGAAAGTTTGACCATTGGAGAATCTTATATAGCTATTGTGTTAAGTTATTTTTGACTTCTTAATAACACTATTATGTTCATGTTGCACATTACTGAGAGAGTAAAGCTATGAAACAACTTTGACCATGTTTTTAAAGTGATTTAACACAGAAGGTAATCAGCAAGACTTGGATAAAGGTGGGTTAGAGTGGGTAAGTTGCTTGAGATGTAGTTCCTAATAGGAGCTGTATTATTGCAAAACTTACAACTTGGATGCCTTAAATACCATTTCAGACTTGTTCAGATCCAACCCTAAATCCTTTGTTTATCTCTCTGTTGAGTAATGAGTGGGTATTCAGCCTTCCTTGAGGTCTGGCTAGAGATGTTTTTTGTGTTTCAGGCAAGGCATAAAGCCTGGATCAATTGTGTAAGAGTGCACATTCACGTTTCCCCCTTCCGGGTTACCTTCCTGATTTCATCATGTCTGTGTGAAAAACAGCGCTTGGCCTTCAGGATTTACAGTTAGGGAAGATGGAAATTGTTCATCTAGCACCTCCTTTGGAAAGCATCTCTTGGAAGGGAGAGGCTGCTTCAGGGAGCTTGCCTCTTGGTGTTTCATTTAAACCTAGAAATAGCTTCATTTTTTCAGTTTGAAAGGCTATCCTAATGTCTGTACAGGAGCTGCTGGTAAAATAACTCCTAGTCCTCCTTCCTTCCCTGACATTATAAACAAATGAACAAAAAGTTACATAGAGAAGGGCTTGCTTTCTGTGCTCACGTGGAAAGGGATACCACATAGCTCTTGCTCTATATGTATTTGCACACCCTAAAGACAGCTCCACCTTCCCTCCTGCACGATGAGAGGGCTGGCAGCAAAAGCTCATCTCGCTCCTCTGTGCCCCTTTCAAAGTCACCGGGAGTGGGAGTGGATAGTAAAATGTCAGTCAGTGTAACAAAAATTTGGTGTTGAAGGAGGACACATGAAAAACCAGAGCATCAACAGCAACAACACACGGGGACTAACAGGGAGGTTTCATGGGAAGGTTTCCTGCCATGCCTGGTGTCTTGCAGTGGCACAGTCATGATTTGCCTAATATTCCACCTGAATAGGAGGATATTATCTATAGTGCTTCTGGGGGAGTGAAGTCAGGAAAGGGTTACGAGTACTTGCAGTTCTTTACAGTGTGTTTTAGCAACTAGAAATCAGAGAGGCTCCCAGGGACTGGCACAGGAGGTGTCTTCCAGAGGCAATATGGGAGTGAATCTACCTGGGTTCTCGACCTACCTCTGCCACTGAGTTCTACATCTTTACAATATCTGTTTTCCCCGTGTCATTCTCTCATCTGTAAGATAAGGGTTGGTGATGTTTTCCTTCCTGGACACAGTTTAGGTAACAGATTTATGAAACCCCTTTGAGTGTGCTGATGCTCTCAGGGGAGCATCCAGACATTGTGTTTGGGCTGTCCTGTAACACCAGTGTCTGCCAGATTCTCCCACTGCTGGTGAGTGCAGGTGAGCCAGCACGTGTGAGGGCTGAGCCATGACCTGCTCCTCTCTCCTGAGGGCATCAGTTCCTCCAGCACTCAGGGGTATGTTGTCCACGTGCTTATGTGTCTGGCACCTACCAAAGTGCACCTTTGGTCAAGTGTGTCAGAGGGACAGTTGCCTCCAAGGTGTTAAATTCCTGCAAATTTCCAAGCAAAGGTGAGACAGGTGGCTCAGAAGGGCCCCGGCAGCACCTTCCCTGGGCGTGAGGCTGCAGTGTGACCTCTGTGTGTTAGGCACCGGAGCCACAAGAGAGAGTGGATGTAGAGGTTTCACTTGGATTTTACTTCTTATGTATGTGAAAGAATCCAGACATGAAGCATGGGAAATGAGGCTAAATTATTACAGCTGTTCATGCACATGATTAGTCTTAAATCAGCAGGAATAGTTTTTACCAAATTTCATGTGCTGGCATGACCAGCAGGAATGACCCCTTCCCTTTCCCTCTCTTGAGCTCAGAAGGAGTTAAAGCACCGTGCTGTTCTGCTGCTTTTTGTATAATTTTTCATGCATTTTATTCCCTGTTTTTTTTAAGGGATAACGTAGCTTCCCAGTGCAAACAAGGTGAGAGTTTTGCGCGTTCCTCCTTCCAAGATTCATCTCCCAAAATAGATCGTTATCAGATAATTGCATGCATAGGGAGAGCTTTCCTGTATAATAATCCGTCTCTTCCGTCTATCTGTTCAGACTAAAACATTAGGTCGTAGCCTTCTTGGCCTCTGTCCCACTCCTATAGTGACAGACAGCAGCCTTGTGCAGGGGACTAGCTCAGGAAGCTTCAGCAAAGAAAAAGGCAAGCGGGTGGCAGGAGCAATCTCTTTTTGCCTTCCCTGCTTGCTGAGGGACTGAGCGTGGCAGCCCTGGCTCGTATCGCAGCAGCAGTAAATGATGTACACGTTCAATAAATCCCCGATTTACTCCTTGTTAAGTGCAGCGCTAACAGGCAAAAGGTGATTGTGGAGGAGGAAAACATCTGGGCGCAGTGAATGTACACTTGGGCAAAGACAAACACCAGGCACCCAAACATCCTCCCCATCAGCCCCTCTCACCTCTCTGGGCAAGCATGAAAATCCATAGGGTTCCATAGTATTGTAGCTGTAAAATTGTCTCCAAATTGCCACACCAAGCAGGAGGTGGTACGTTTCCCTGGGCAGCTGGTGAGTACTGCTGGGGTGCATTTCCTGGCTCCAAAGTGTAAGTATTTGAGACTATTCTGGCATGGAACCTTTCAGTAGTCTTTGGACAGACTCAGGCTGAGCAGTCTTGCATTTGTTTTTCATGGTAGGTCCCTGAAAAATTGTTTCCTTTTTAAAATGAAGTCGGGGAATATGTGAGTTCAGTAACTGAGATGTGAGCGGCTGGGCCAGAGATGTGATGCAAGCACCGTCCCACCAGCTCTTCCCCTGCCAACAGAGTGCTGCCTGAACATGCCCCTGGTCAAATGGGTCATGTTTTAAAAGAGCATTTTTGTCTCCCTTTGATTATTTGAAACAGTTTATAAATAAATTGCTTTTGCAGGAAACATTCATGGATTCATGTCCAGAAAATGTGGAGAAGTCAAAATCTTGCTCAACAAATGCATGAGCAGGAGGCTCGAAGTTTTACATTTGACAGCTCTTTGCTCGGAACAGTCCACACAGCCCTGTGCTGGGAACTGGAAGAAAAATGTTGGATTGCAAAGGCAGATTTGAGTTGTTAGTGGTGTAAGAAGTATTTTCCCCATTAAACTGGGCAGTGGGGACTCTTGTTTATTAAGAGGTGAGTATAGTAAGGATGGGAAGCAAATGTAATACTTGAGGCCAAAGTAAGTGAACATGGAGAGGAGGTGGTGTGTTGGCATGTGTCGCAGGATGCTGAGTTTTGGGGGGGTCTTCATGGGTGAGCACTGGCCAAGAGCTCCCAGAAGGGAGCCATCACCCTCTTTGCAGTGGCAGTGAAGGGCTGCTGGGGCAGGAAGGAGCTTGGTAACTGGTGGGGTTGATTTCCACCAGCAAAAGTTTGCACAGATCTCGGTGAAGGTTGGGGGAATGGTGGCAGTGGTGATCAGTCCCATCCCTGACCCATGGATGAGTGTGGCTGTGGGAGAAACCCTCAGTGAATAGGATGGTCTGTGGCCATGGCCCTGGGACCTAGAGGCATTCACATCACTGAGAATCCCCAGATCTGGGTGGGTTTGCAGCAGCTGGGGCTGCGGCACTGAAGGCTCTGGACTCACAGCAGTTTGTTGCTGTGGCCTGGCAGGTGGAAGTGCTGTTCAGCATGGTGTCTCACTGTGGGTGTCAATCAGTTTTAAGTGACACCTCATTAAATCACCTCATTTGACTCTGGCATGCAAAAAAATCACAAAATTTCCATGCTTCAGTAACATAATGTTCTAAGAGCATTGTAGATATTTCTGCCTGCAGTAATGTATCAGGTGTTATTTTTTGTAAGGCAAAACTGATGATCTTTTTTGACCCAAAAGTATTAGTCCTCAAAGTCAATCTGACTGCAGTTCATCCTCTGTCTCTGAAGTGAATTTAATCAGGAGCTTAGAATATGGGAAGAGATTGAATATGCCAGGTGAAGCATTAATTTTGGATGGCATCTAAAATGCAGCTAAATAAGATACTAGGTATACAGGAGGGAGAGGAGATTAGAAGTAGACAAAGGTCTATGTTAATCTGGCGTGTCTGCAAGCACATGTGGGGAGAAGAGAGGAATACAGATGAATTATTTTTATGCTTTTTGACATAGGGTCTGCTGGACCAGAGACACATAATGTAATTAGAAATGAGATACAAATTATGATTCAGACAGCAGGAGCTGCTATGGTTATTTATGATGCTGATGGATAGAGAAGAGTAGTGGCAGCAAAGCGCGGCGGGAGTTTTGCAGCCCTGCAGTCGCAGCGTTACTGTGCCACGTGCGGGGCAGAGGGCGAGCGGCGCTGCTGCTCCCTCTTGCAAAAAACAGATAGGCCAAAATATTGGTCTCTGCTGCACTTTATGTCTGCATTCTCCCAAAATAAAAAATAAAGAAATAGTGTGCTAACAAGGCAGGAGCAAAGTGTTGAAGAACATAGTGATATCAGCAAGGCCACACTGCTTTCTAGTGTTGTTGCACTGTTCTTCCTGCCTTTGCAATTCATGGGTCCAACTCAGCTGTGCTCTGCTGGTTTGCAGCAGCCTTCCTACACAAGGTGTTTCCAGAGCCAGAGGAGCATGGATACACCTGAGCTACCAGTGTGCCACAGGCTCCTCCTCAGCACTGGAACAAATCTGGTTTCCTTTTCACTCCTTGGTGGCCTCTAGTTTTGATGGACTCCAAGCAGTAAGAAGGAAATTACTTGCGCGATGACTTTGTGTGGAACCAGTGGGCACCCAGCCTAGGGCTGCAGGGAGCCTTCTCTGGGATGTGTGAAGTTACCCAGGGCCGGCAGCAGCCCACTGTGGGGCTGCTTGCTTGAACACTACCTGCTGAAGCCAATCTTAAGAGGCTCAGACCAACCACAGTGTGAGTGAGCTCAGCTGCCATCAAAGCCAAATTGGAATTTCTCCTGTTGTGCTGTGACTACCATTCACCTGCATCTCATCTGTAGGTAGCCAGGCACCCACACAAACCAGCCCACTGATTCCTGCTGAGGCCTGTCCCAGCCTCCTGGTGCTTGTGCCTCACCAAGGCAAACAGGATGTTGTCCCAATTTCTGAGTGGGAGGGTGGCAGCACCGTTTCATTGGCATTAGACAGTGGTTTGGAAACAAAGTTATCCTGAGGTATTAAATACGTTGCCCAAGAAAACAACCTGGAGATGTACAGCAGCGGGCAGACAATGACCTGGTAGAGCACCCCCTTGTCAGACCAGCCAAAACATTTTGGAGGTGGTTGAGTGCAGTTAAGAGTTGTCATCAGAGGAAACCCAAAACACCAACTCCACAAGACTGGCTTAGGTTTGCAAACAGTGTTTAAGTTGGTTAGGACTTGCTACAAGGCACATGTCCCTTCCTGCAAGCACAAGCTGTATTTCAGAAAAGCCCGCTGCAATATTTAAGGTCCGAGCAGAGGTCGGATACATGCAAATAACTGCCTACAATCCAGCAGGCTGGGGGATCAGCAAATCCAGGTGGATCTGCGGGTCAGGAGCTGTGAAAACTTCCAGCACTGTCATGCCCATCACCGGTGTTTCAGACTTGTACCGTGTCTGACTGTTTCACAAAGGAAAGCTTAAGGCCGTCTATAGCTCAGCACCTGGGGCAGCCTGGTGGGGCTGAGCAGGGCAAGCTCTCCAGGAGGAGCCTTTGCCTCTCATCTGCACTGCTCCATCTGCCAGCTGGGTGCTGGGAGATGGAGGTGTTACCCAGAGTAATTTGTCAGCAGGCTGGGCACCGTCTGTTGGCACAGCTGACCACTGAGATACGGAAAACCACAGGTAGGCTTCCATCTAAACCGCTTGCCATTTGATACTTGTATTTCTCACCCTGGCTAGCTTTCCCCCTGCCACTGGGAGCTCTGAAAACATTGTGACTTTTATTTCAGCGCTGTTCTCCCATCATGGGATGTATTAGAAGAGCTACAATGAGTCCTTGTGATGGGTTGTGCCAGTGCCATAGAAGAGGATAATTTTTGTGATGTTCTTACTGGTTCTAATCTGGTATCTCCTAACAAGGTGATTGCAATGGACCTGCAGCTGTGATTCTGTTGGAATTGTCTCTCCTAGGTCGTGAGGAGATGTGTTCTGTGAAAACTGACACGGTGGTCTGTCACACTCTGCGCATAGAAGCTGTTACCTGGAGATTTTATTTTATTTTTTTTTAATGCTTAAAGGTCATAATTAACATCAAATGAACACGAATGTCCCCAGCAAAAATGTTTCACCAGGCAGAGTCAGATGACAGCATTAATGAGGACAGAATGGCATAAATTTTGATTCCTCCCATTATTTGTATGAATTGGATGTGAAAATTGACTAAATAATATTTAGTGGCAAAGTGCATGGGAAAGAGCCTTAGGTCTGGTGAGGAATGTTTATTGGGTACTCTTACAGGCTGGGCTTCTGTATACCAGCTGTCCAGCGAGAAAAAGCAGCTTGTGTCTTGCTAGTACTCAAGGCAGCAGGTAGCAGCAAGACCTGCCTTGTCCTAGAAAGCAAGCAGGACACAGACAGTGCTCTAAGCTGTATCCCGGAGAGGCTCGGTGCATCCCTGTGTGGTACACTCCTGCTGCTGGGAGCTCCCCAAGAGGGGGCCAAGAGGCTCCTGCTCTAAGAATTCACACAATTAGCAGTGTGTCAGCCTGATGATGAGACCAGGGTGGGTTCCTGGGGACAGCGGTGCCTGTAGCAGCTCCTCTGTGCGTGGGACTGTCGGCTATCTCATGCAAGGCAGATTTTTCTGGGCAACAAAACTCTTTCTTGAAATAGATATCGAAATAGGTGTTTTTAAACAGCAGTTTGTCTCACCTGATTTAGCTGTGCACCTTAGGAGAGGAATTACTTTTATCCTAATAGTGCCAGCATCATGCTGTTTCCTGTTAGTATTTCTAGTGGAAACCCTTGAAGAGAAACCAAGCCTTTATCTGCATAAAAGACGGCTCACTGTGATAGCCCATCACAAAGTGTACACCTGTACAGGGCCAAGTGATGTACCTTTTCCATCATTTTTTGTGTTCTTTGACCAAGACAATCCAAGGGAGGTTGTGGGGATTCAGGTTATCCTGTAAAAACCCAGAGGCAGATGCTGCTGTTGGCTGACAAATGTGTTGTGATATGAAAGGGTTTGAACCCTCACATCTGCAAAAACTAAAGGAGGGGGAGAAAGGATGGGTTTCAGATCCACAGGCTCTGCGCTCATTGCTTCTGACATTGGGGTCTGTGGTGAACCGTGGCACTACCGTGGGGTGACTGGCCAGGAGAATCCCCTGTAGGAAATGCCAGACACCCCCATCCCAAGCATAGCATTCCTGGCAGGAGCAACGTTGCAACCTAGCCTGATGGGAACAGGAAGATAATCTTTGAGAGACTGAAGCAGGCACAAGGACAATGTGAAATTTGGAAGGTCAGCATCAGGGATAGTAGGGTGTCTCTGCTGGTCCTGCATAACCGATTTCAACCCCCTCAGTGAGTCAAATTGACTTCTTCCTTGGGACTGGCTGTGCCTTTACAGCATATCATGAACCCTCAATTTCCTCCTGCACTGAAAACAGTTGTGCTTTCTCCTGGGAAAGGCAAATTGATTGTATGGAGTTCAAAGAATGAAAGCTGAGCAGGTGGCTTTCAAGATTATACACTTTTCTTGGCAAGAGCTACTTCTCTGAGCAATGTGACTGCTTGCAAGAGAGAAACAGAGAGCACTGTAATTCCCTGGGATGGGAGTGGCAGCGGCGGCTGGAGAGTGAAGGTTCTGCAGAGCGAAGCTGAAAGGATGAATCTGTTTAACTGCACATCCCATTAAAACGGGCGGCTGGACAGAAAATTGCCTCCAATGGCATCCAGAATGGCTGCGATGTCAGACGGGGATTTAGAGCCGTTGCCCGTGTGGCTGTGTCTGCCAGAGAGCCTCAGTGTGAAGCACAACCATGTCTTTGCCTCCCGCCATGGCGGAGAGTCAGCCCTTGGGCATGGGCAGAGTGGGGCCATGGGGCCTGGCACTCCCCCTGCTCAGCTCTGAGGGATGGTGCAAGGGCACAAGAGGGCTGCAAGGATGCAGGGTGGTGGGGAGGGAGGCATGCATCCTATGTTCTCATGCTGTATTTTAGCAAGTGAATGGCCTCCTCTTGGAGAAGGCACCTCAGTCCTGCTAGGTCCCAGCAGAGTGATTGGTTTGTGCCAGATGACAGGGAAATGGCTGGGGAATGACAAGGAGCTGGCTGGATGGCTGCATTCAAAGGATTGTGGTCAACGGCTCAATGTCCAAGTGGCAGCCAGTAACAAGTGGTGTTCTTCAGGGGTTGGTACTGAGACCAGTGCTATTTAACATCTTTGTCAGAGACATGGACTGTGGGATAGAGTGCACCCTCAGCAAGTTTGCTGATGACACCAAGCTTGGTGGTGCAGTTTACATGCTGGAGGGAAGGGATACCTGGACAGTCTTGAGAGGTGGACTAGTGCAAATTGCATGAAGTTCAACCAAGCCAAGTGCTGGGTCCTGCACCTGGGACATGGTAATCTGAAGCACAATTACAGGTTGGACAGAGAACAGCTGGAGAGCAGCCCTGAGGAGAAGGACTTGGGAGTGCTTGTAGATGAGAAGCTCAACATGAGCTGGCAGTGCACACTGGCAGCCTACAAAGCCAACCACATCCTGGGCTGCATCAAAAGAAGTGTGGCCAGCAGGTCACAGGAGGTGATTCTACCCCTCTACTGTGCTCTTGTGAGATCCCACCTGGAGTACCGTGTCCAACTTTGGAGTCCTCAACACAGAAAGGACATGAACCTGTTGGGACAGGTCCAGCGAAGGGCCACAAAGATGATCAGAGGGCTGGAGCACCTCTCCTGTGAGGACAGGCTGAGGGAGTTGGGGTTGTTCAGCCTGGAGAAGAGAAGGCTCCGGTGAGACCTTACAACAGCCTTCCAGTATCTAAAGGGAGCTCCAGGAGAGCTGGAGAAGGACTCTTTCTCAGGGAATGTAGTGACAGGACAAGGGGTAGCAGCTTTAAATTGGAAGAGGGGAGATTCAGATTAGATACCAGAAAGAAATGCTTTACTGTGAGGGTGGTGAGGCACTGGAACAGGTTGCCCAGGGAAGTTGTGGATGCCCCATCCCTGGAAGTGTTTAAGGCCAGGCTGGATGGGGCTTTGAGCAACCTGCTCTAGTGGGAGATGTTTCTGCCTATGGCAGGGGAGGTGGAACTCGATGATCTTTAAGGTCCCTTTCAACTCTAACCATTCTATGATTCTATGAAATAGGCCATGAAATCACCATTTCTTGTAATGCCCATTCAATGAGTGGAGAGGTTTGTCCTCTTTTCCTGGAAGGGCTCCTGTGGGAGTGACTTCTGCATTCCTGGTCCTAGGACTGTTATTATTTTAATGCTATTATACCCTGCATTCATCAGGTGAGGCAATGTGCCCTCACTGGATACAGGAGGGACATGGAGGCAGAAAGTGCAGGGGATCGGCTAATGGAGACCTGAGGTCTGTGGCAGAGCAGGGAACCAAACTTCTCCCTGGAAATGCAGTGCAGCCCTCGTACTCTCTGTGCAGGCCACAACTCCCTACCCTTCATGAACTGCTGAGTCCAAGGAAAAATTTTCACTGGGGAGTTAAGCGCTTCTCTAAGACAGGTGGGAGAGAGATGATGAGGGATAAAGGTAATTAATTACATCAGTCTGTCTTTTGAATGTTGGTTGTTCTATAACTGATTGAACAGAAATTTTTGAAAGCACCGTTTAAGCAGGCATAAGATTAGCCAAGATTAATGAGGATTTCTGCCTGGTAGCCTAAATCTAATATCTTTCAGTTAGTAATCCTGTTTCAGGTCAGTGAATTTTCATGTAAGAAGGAAAAGAGTATAGTTATACAACAGAGTTTGAGGGGTTTGGTTGTCATGTGAAAGGGATTTAGAGCTGTGTTCAGCACCTGAACTGCTTCTGACATTTAAGGGAGCCCATACTGTCCTCTCAGAAGAAGCCACGAAGACAGCATTTGCTAATGCTGGTGTTCATATGGAGAGTTGCCCAAAATGCTTCAGTTGCAGAACATTACTGGTCCCTTCACATAATGGTATCGGAGCCCATCATTTAGGAAAAGAGATCACAGGTACTTGCTACTGAGGCTTCATTTCACCATCCCTGCTGGTTTAGTTTATCCATCTTCTTCCAGCTCATGGTTTGCAATATTTTTTGAGCAAACAGAACTTTTTTGGCCATGTTGGTGCAGGCTGATCCTTCTCGGCTGTTCCTTTCAGCCATGATCACAGAATCACAGAATATCAGGGATTGGAAGGGACCTTGAAAGATCATCTAGTCCAACCCCCCTGCCGGAACACCTAGATCAGTTCACTCAGGAACGCATCCAGGCGAGTTTTGAATGTCTCCAGAGAAGGAGACTCTACAACCTCCCTGGGCAGCCCCTTCCAGTGTTCCGTCACTCTCACTGTGAAGAAGTTTTTCCTCATATTTAACTGGAATCTCCTATGTTCCAGCTTGCATCCATTACCCCTTGTCCTATCATTGGATGTTACTGAGAAGAGCCTGGCTCCATCCTCCTGACACTCACCCTTTACATATTTATAAGATGCAAGGCTCTACACTCGCCCTTGTTGTATTACACTAAGTTTCTCCTTGCTCAGCTCTCCAGCCTGTCTAGGTCTTTCTGGATGGCAGCACAGTCTTCTGGTGTGTCAGCCACTTCTCCCAGTTTTGTGTCATCAGCAAACTTGCTGGCAGTGCACTCTGATCCCTCATCCAAGTCATTGATGAATATATTGAGTAGTATTGGTTCCAGTACCTAGCCTTGAGGGACTCCACTAGATACAGGCCTCCAACTAGACTCTGTCTGATTGACCACAACTCTCTGGCTCATTCAGCCAGTTCACAATCCACCTCACTACCTGGTCGTCCAGGCCACACTTCCTCAGTTTAGCTACAAGGATCCTGTGGGAGATGGTGTCAAATGCTTTACTGAAATCAAGGTAGACCACATCCACTGCTTTACCATCATCTATCCACCTGGTTATGTCTTCATAAAAGGCTATCAGGTTGGTCAAGCATAACTTCCCTGTGGTGAGGCCACGATGACTGCCTCTTATGACCTTCTTATCCTTGATATGCCTAGAGACAGTGCCAAGGATAAGTTGTTCCATCACCTCTCCAGGGATGGAGGTGAGCCTGACCGGTCTATAGTTACCTGGGTCCTCCATCTTGCCCTTTTTGAAGGCTGGAGTGACAGGAATGATGAGCAGAGGCCTCCCCAAGGAGCCTCACGCTTGCTGCTACTGTGCTGCAGGGTTTTACCTTATCCCTGGCTCTGCTGGTGAAAGATTCCCACTGAACTGTGTGCTCCTGGCATGGGTAGGTTTCCAATGAGCATATCAGGTCTCTTCAGAGGGCTTCTCCATCTCTGCTTGCTCTTGGCTTTAAGAGGCAAAGTCTCTTCTGTATTATTAACTTCAGGCACTGCAGTGCACCTGGTCACAAGGTTAAAAAATCCTTTAAAGTGCTGTACAAAGGGGAAAACAAAGCCTTTTCTATAATGGCTTCAGGTGCTGAAGCAGGAGAACAACTGAATTGTTTAGAAAATAATTGCCTTAAAGCACCTGCTTTTATGGTCTGTCCTTCTTGTGTGAGTTTGTGTTCAAATTGCTCCCTTGAGCTGTGCAGCGTGAGCAGAGCATGGGGAGGCTGTGCCCATCCTGGCAGACAGGGCCAGCGTGCCTGAGAAAATGATCAAGGCTTTTCCTCTAATGCTTGAGGCACCCCTGAATGTGTGTTTTGGGGGGACACCAGTTATGAGCTGCCACAGCTGCATTTAACCTCTGTCATTCCTGGGGTGTCTGAGAACATGTCCATGGGATAAAAGAATGAGGTCCCATGTGTGAGACTGTGGGGATACTGCAGAGTGGCCTTCATGATTGTGTTCCCCTTCCTGGCAGGAGGAGGTGAACCAAAGCCTAATAACCATGTGGGCATTTGCTTCATTAAGAAAAGGCTTGTTCCAGTGTAGATAAAGTGATCCCCAGCTGACTCTGCATGACTGAGACAAGAGTGTCCCTTCCACAGAGCATACATATCAATTGACCACCCAGGCATTTCCTGGGGCCACTTCTCTTTTCATCCTGCAGGCTTGATTGAATTCTCCCATTTCCAAGAGCTGAGATAATGCTGCAGGTGTCCTCACCCCACAGCAGCTGTGAGGCAAAGCCTTAATTTAAACTTCAAGGAGAGATGTTTGTGTTAATGTGTCAGGTGTCACATTTGTGAAGTGCTTCAGTGTAAACGTGACCAACTACTGTGACTTGGCTGGTGTGTTGTACCTTGGTTGTTTGTACCCCAAGAAAAAACTTGAATTCAGTTTCCCAGTGGTTGAACAGCGTTAAACATATGTGGACAGCTAAAATGGCCTAGATTTGAAAGTTAATTAAGATCAAGCTAATTAAGGCTAAAGTATTTATGAAAGTGACTATCCCCAATAGCGTTTGATGCAATTTAACAAAGTTGCCTTAAATTCAAGCCTTCAGTTAATGGACTAAATGTCTTGTTTGACAAGCGCTGAGCTGGAGAACTGCCCATGGATGCAGGGCAGCTCCCAGCAGGGTAACACATCACTGCTGCTCAGTGAGCAAAAACTGGCAGCAAGGTGAGAGAACAGGGCAGCTAACCAAAAAGCTCCAAGGTAAAGAAACCCCAATCTGTGAGGCTATGTATTGTCATTATAATCCCTCATGTTCTGACCGAGCCATATGGCAGTAGTTTCTTTCACAGCTCATCCCTGAGGCACAGGTGATGCCAATCTCCCACTTGTAAATTAGCTGGTGCATTGATGAATTGGATGGCAATGCGAGCTCTGGCAGATTATTGCACAGTTACTCCCCAGCAGTCAATGTGGTACTGTGCTTTCACCACCCTAGTCTTGCCCAAAGGGAGACAGGAGTGCAGAGGTGCTGGCTGGTGGTCAGGGCTCTCTCAGAATTCACCATCTACACTGCTCCTGTCCTCTGGAGGAGCTGAGGAGCCTTGCCTTCATTCAAGGGCAGTGCCTTTCTTTCCCTTGTAGAAAGGCAGCTACTGAGGAGGTTGCAGCAGTAAGAACACAGCCTGGGGACCTGAGCCAGCCTGTGGTCGTGTTGAGGCATGTGATCTCTGCCCTCATCCTCCTGGTGCCAAGGTGAGGGCAGTGTCTCCCATGCCTGCATCAGGGGAACCTGGCTGCTTCCCATCACCTCTGGGGAAAAGCTTTTCTTGCCTTTGTCTTGGAGGGATATTGGGGGTAGTATAGATGCATCTCAGTCTGGGAAGCCTCAATCTAGGTTTCTTGGGGGAGCACACTATTCAGCCTGGACTGTCTCTGAGCTGCTGCTGAGCTGGCAGCCTGTCCTCTGCAGGAGGAGCTGAGAGATTTTCTGTGCTAAGTGAACGTCCTACTGGCTTTGAAGGGGCTGTGCTGTTAATTCCTCTGCTTGGCAGGGCTTCTGCACTCGTGTTTTGTTCTGACTCACAGAGTTCAGTGATGCAAACCACTGTTGCTGTAAGTGAAACTCTGGTAAACTAGACAGCCCGTACCACGTAACACTGGTAAGGGTTTTAAGATGAGCTCTTCCTATTATCTGTGTGAAGAAGAGTTCCTAGGAATTGCCTTCCGCTCTTTCTCTTAAATCATTAGAGCATGTGAATGACTCCTGACTAACAGAGGGGAGAGAAGTAGGGACAGGAGTTGCCTGGAGCAAACACAGAATGTTTCCATTTTGGAGGGAATAACTTCATGTGCTGTCATTGTGTGGGAATAATTTGGACTCAATGATCCCAAGGGTCTCTTCCAACCAAAATGATTCTATGAAGCAAGGAGTGAAATTTTTCACCCTGATTTCCAGATTGCACAGAATGAAGCCTTTGTGTATGAGAGAAAGCTGAACATATGTGGCTACATTGAATCAAAGCTGTCTTTTCCTTGTACTCTGCTGCAAATGTAAAGCAAGAAGTACAGCTTTGGTGTGATCCTCAACCTGTTGTTTTTCAATATTTATTTTACATTGTTTCAGGTGGATTTCAATTAATAGAATCTAATCACCACCCATTTGGCATCTTTCTCTGAGCACCTGTGGCTTAAGTAAAATGAGTATTTCACACCTTAAATTATGTATGCACTGCTGGCATCTCAGGCTTAAAGACCTTTGTGCAGTTATTTGAGTCACCCATTTTTTAGTGTCTCCTAGAAAGTGATGGGGAACTTTTGCTGTCCTGCTGGAGTGGTGCCTGGCTGCAGCAGAATGCAAGCTGTGGGGCATGGATGGGGAGGCTGGCAGAGCTGCCTCTGTGCTGGGACCTCACAAGCCTTGGCCTTGAAAGCCAACTCTGAGCCCTTTGCTTTTCCCCTTCAGCATCAGATGGCTGCCCTGATCCCTCCCACTTCTGTTTTTCCCTTTGTTGTGGGTGTCTCCCAGCTAAGCATTTCCTTGGCCATGCTTTCTGGGTTTTATTCTCCTCTCTCCCTTTCTTCCCTTCTCCCCCTGTGAGCATGGTGCAGCTCCCTGGCAGTTGCCATAGAGATAAGAGAGCCTTATCTCTACCTTTGCTGTTCTTTCCCTCTGTGAAAGGGGCTCCTACCCCTCTAGCTTGGCTGGCTGAGCCAGCTGCATCAACGAGGGCAAATGTGCCAGCCTGCCCTGCTGCCCAAGCGGGCTGTCCTGCAGACTGACAAGCTGCCTACCCCTGACCTGGGATGACAGCCGAGGCATTATATTGTATTTTAGGCTCCAAGTAAGGCACATTGATCTGTGCACACTAGTAGAGGAACACTGATCCCTGTGGCACACCTGGGTCTTTGATCCCACTGCCCCTTTCCAGCTCTGTGCCCCTAAATCTCAATCCACCTTCTGCCTTCAAGTTGCTGGCGACCCTGGTCCTCCTTGGGTGTAATGGCCAGAACAGCAGGAGTGCCAGTGCCTTTGAACCCCCGCTTGCCTGGGTGGGATGTGCAGGAGAGAGGCAGACAGACAAAGAAGGAATAAGGGACTTCACCCTGGTCAATCCTTTAATTTCCTTCCCTCTGTGCCCTGGACATGACTAGGTTGCTGCAGCCTGTAGCTGACTCAGTAGCAGTGCTGCGAGATTCATGGCTGGTGACTGGTTGGGAGATGAAAGGTAACTGCTTTTTCTCCTGATCTAATCTCACACCCCAGGGGGAAGAGATGATGTGGAAACTAAGCAAAGTGCTGAGAGTTACTGTCCTCTGCTGACCTCATGAATATGATTATCTGAAAGAATGACTTTTACTTGGCAGCTTTGTACATGCTGTTCCAGAGCTGTTATCTTGTACGTTGATTCAAAGTGATCAATATGTCTTCAAGAAGTTTGTCCTAAATACTTCTGACAAATTATTAATAGAAGTCATTTGAGCAGTTGGACTATTTAGAAAGCTTAGACTTCAAAAAGTTGGCTGCTGGGAATGTAATATGTAAAATGTTAATTTTTCTTTATGCTTTTCTAAGAATTTATGACGGAAGAGAAGCTTTGCTCGTTTAAAGTGCAGTAGAAATAGCAACACAACCACTCCAAACTCAGAGACTCCATTTGATTAGATGCAGACAGAGGTACCTGAAGAGCCTGTGTTTTCCTCCCATGGTCACAGACATTTAGAGAAATGTGTCTCTATATGGCAAAAATGAGCAGAACAGCAGAGAACTTTGAAAACTTGAGAAAAGGGAGTGTATTTGAACAGTTTCTCAAGCGCTGCAGGGTAAAACCTAGCCTGTTTCCACTAAATTGGAATAAAGGAGACAGATTATGAAGTAAGTGAAACTCCTAATGTGCACTTCCCCTTAATTGTTGGATGTTACAGAAAATACTATCTTTATCACCTTCAGTAGCGCTCAGGGGATCTGACTAGAGATGGAATCACAGGGAGATTCTTCCCTGCAGAGTCTCAGATGGAAGAGATGCTTTGACAGGGTAAATCAGATGCAGGACAAAGACTTTCTGATCGCAGCTGGTTTCAGTGGGCTTATTTTAATGGGAAAACTCTGAGCTGAGAGCAGGCTCCACTAATGACTCAGTTGTGTATTGCAATAAAGGAATTGTAGAGTTGTTTTTTTTTTTATTTTTAATACTTCTAAGATTTCCTGTTCCCTACTGACACTACCACTAAAATGTTAAAAGATCTGAAGGGATGGAGAACAGCCCACTTGTGGTGTTTGCTTTCCTGCCGAGCAGCCACTAGCAGGGCAATTTTACCAATCAGTCAGAACCCAAAGAGAATTTTACTGCAACTTGGTAAAATCTGCCCATGTTGTTCAAGAGAGACAGCACTGACTTGGCCTTCTGAAGCCTAAAGCTGAGTTTGAGACCTTTTGAATTGTTTTGGGACAGTGCCTAATTCTTGTATGTCCCTTTAAAATGTGACTGATTCTTTCCCAGTGAGGCTGGACTGTTTCTGTCACAAGCCATTCCTGGCATTGACAATATTCTGTTTTAGGTCCTGCCACCATTGGATCCTGATGTTGTCTGGAGTCTTCTTGGTCCAACTGAAGGATAGCTATAAAAATCAAAATTCAGGATGTGGAAAGTACAAAACTAGTTGTATATATAAAACCAGCTTCTGTCATCAGATTACTCTCCAGAACAGTGGGTTGTGGGCCAAGGTTATTTGGTGATTTGCTAACTGACACTACCCCTAGCTTTGAGGTTCTTACTGCTTTTGAAGATTGCTGCTTGTCCAGTGGCCGATGGATGAGCATTTTAGGCCTCAAAACTGTCCTAGCAGCACTTCCGAGCCACTAGGATTATAACTATGAAATAGTTTAAAAAGAGTCGCTACTTTCTCCCCATGCTGACTCGAGAAAATAGTTCAAACTCGTAACAGCTTTGAGATAACCCAGATGTGCATATGTTTCCCTTAGAACTGGAGCCTTGCATGTGTTTATGGTTGCAGCAGCTGTAGGTGTGCACATCCCCTCCAGCGTGGCCAGCCTGTTATCCAGCGGAAGCAGCCGTCGTCTCCAGCAGCCTGTCTGGCACCCAGTGCACTGGCTGCCGCAGCAGCATCGGGGTAGGGAGTGACAGGTTTTATACTGTCGCTGCTCCGCTCAACGATGTTGCTGGAGCTGAAACCGAACTGCAGTGTCTGAAGCCAGTGGCTCTGCTGGCTGGGTGAAGGATGTTCCAGCTGTACCAATCACTGCGTAGTTTCCAGAAATATATCTGTGCTTCTTCTCCCAGAGTATTCTGAAAAATGCTGCAGGGAAACAGCAAAGGACACAGGTGGCCGGAGGCTCCAACACAGCCCTAGTCCTAAGGGGAAAGCTAGTCTAAACACATAAAAGTCTGCCAGTGTGCATCTGTGTGAAGCAGACACTGAATTTTTCACTTCGTTCTCACGCCACTGAGCCAGAAGGGCTGCCCACTCACCATGAGCACTTGCAAGCCTCCGGGGCAGCTTGAGTGCCAGCTTTTTGAGGGCTCATTTTGGGAAATTCATGGTGACCTCGCCTTCGCAGGATGCCCAATTATTCGTGTCTGTGGTATTTTCGTTGCCCCTATCTTTGGCGCTTATGAATATGACCCATCACGGCTGTCGGTGGTACCGTCATTCCGGCTGGATATGCATAGTGTCTGCCTCTTCCAGAGACACTTCAGAGAGCAAACAAGATGAATATGTCCCATATTAACACATCATCAGTAACCAAGTATACAAAGGAAGAAGATGGTGGCCTTGATGGAAATTGTTTGAGTGAAGCCAAAGGTGCTTCTGAATTTCCACTTCCTCTTGCCAAGATATACTTTGCCAAAAAAAAAAGAAGAAAAAACAAAAGAGAAAAAGTCATGTTTTGAGCATAAGCTCTGCCTTGCTTTAGGGTTGGAGAATCTGGGGGTGGGAGGGATGGGGTGTTGTTTGTTTTTTCCTTCTTGCACTGATTTCCTGGCTATTCCTGCTTGAAAGCTTTGCTGGACAATGACTGAATCCTTTTGTCTTGCCTGCCAAATAAAGCAGATCATCACAAACAAAATATGTCATGTGTCACGTTTTGCAGACAAACCGGAAAAGAACTTGGATGCTTCACTTCCTCTGAACTTGTTGCCAGATCTCAGGAGCTGTCATATTCAAGCTATATGGCAAAAGTTTGCTTTGCAGTAACTCCATGGGAGCCTCACTGAACTATCTTTAATAAAGGTTGGGCCATACTCTGAACAGTAACCTGAATTGTGATGCTCTTGTGCACAAAGATTGTGGTGGTTCTGTTGGATGAAGGGTCCCACAGAGATTGGAAGGATTATCTGGTGAGTAGAGCTGTTTGTGTGACCAGGTGAGCAAGGCTCAGCAGTAAAGTTAAATGCACTCTTTGTATGCAGTGTTTTATGTTCCAAGAAACAGCATATTCAAATGCTGATTGTAGCAGCAATCTGTTTTATGCAACAAAAAACATTGGACAAGAAGCTGGATCAAAGACATGTTTTGGACCTAATTACTTATAATTTTCCTTCTTTTGTGACCACTGTGTCAGAAACAAGGTTTTTTTCTGGGAAGTCTGTGCACCGGACAGCTGGATGTCCATCGCAGGAGTACAGATTCTAGTGTGGTTTCAGGAACTCTGCTCATTGCTTGCTTCCCAGGAGAAGGCTGAGGAAAGATTTGGTGACCTTGAGGTGCGATCTAGCCCTGAAAGCTGCAGTCTCTGGGTTACAACAGTGTCCTGCTTTCAGCTGGGATAGAGTTAACTTTCTTACTAACAGCTGGTATAGGGCTATATTTTGGGTGTAGGTTGAGAATAATGTTGATCATCCACTAATGTTTTCAGTTGTTGCTAAGCAGTCAAGGCCTTCTCTACTCCTCCTACCACCCTGCCACCAAGTAGGTTGGGAGTGCATAAAACTTGGGAGGAGACATGGCCAGGACAGCTGATCCCAACTGACCAAAGGAATATTCCATACCATGTGACATCATGCTCAGCATGTAAAGCTGAGAGAGGAGAAAGGAAGGGGAACACGTTTGGAGCTATGGCGTTTGTCTTCCCAAGTAATTTGTTATGTGAGATGGAGCTCTGCTTTCTAGGAGATGGCTGCCTGCCGATGGGAAGTGGTGAATGAATTCCTTGTTTTGCTTTGCTTGTGCACGTGGCTTTTCCTTTGCTTGTTAAACTGTCCTTATCTCAACCTGTGAGTTTCCTCACTTCACTCTTCTGATTCTCTCCCGCATCCTGCAGTGGGGGGAGTGAGCGAGTGGCTGCGTGGTGCTTAGTTACTGGCTGGGGTTAAACCACGGCACATGGTTTCTACTAGGATAGTGACAAAGAGGTACCTAGAAAAGAACCTGCTTTAATTACAATGATCCATTAAATCTTTATGGTGGTCATTAGGCATTGCCATGCTGTCAGCTGGGTCACCACAATGTCTAAGGCTCAGACAGGCTCGCTCGCTGTATTTATACAGCAGAGCGGGGTCTTGTCCTGAGGTCTAGACCACTCTGGAGGCCTGAGTGTATTTACAGCCAGGTTTGCTTTTGTCTGTGGCTGAGCAGAGATGTTGCCTGGGCAGCCCCATTTGCTAACAAGAATCCTCAGCTCAGCTGTTGCTAAACAGAGGCCATGGTACAGCTGGGCTACTAGCCATTGGTGTGGACAAAAAGGAGGAAGGTCTAAGCCTCAGTCAGCTCAAATATGCTCTTGAGAGTGCTCCTCATCCCAGAGCATATACAAGGCATCTTCCACATTTGCAAAGGGCGTGTTGCACCTGACTCCCCCCCACTCAGTACTGAGCTGAATTTTGAGGCCACTGGAATTTGAGTATGAGGCTGGTTTCTCAGAGGCTATATCTTTTCTTAGCTCGATCTTGAAGCTTTGTGCAAATTCTCTAGGTAGAATTTCCTGAGGAAAGTAACCACAGATCAACAGAGGCGGTGAAAGGGAGTGGGTAGGAAAGAAACTTGCTCCCCTCTAAACAGTCTATTTTAATTATGTGTTGTGAAATAGGGGGGCTTTAAGTATGCCAGCCAAGTATTCTCAGAAGAATAGAATAGAATTATCTGCATGTTTTATCCTCAATAAGACTGGGTGGGTTTTTCTGTTTTGTTTTTTTTTCACCTTTCTGTAGGGAATTAAGCTGCTGCTTCATGATCTGCAGTGGTGTGTATGTCCCAAATTCTTATTAGAGAGGGAGGAGTTACATAACTGGCAGGAGGAGATCAGCATTCCCACTGCGCTGGGCTCACTCTGTAGAGAAGGTATCGGGGGAACAGATATGCCAGAGTAGACTTAAATAAATAGAGCAGAGGGAATGGACCTGAATGACATATGGAAAGGTTACAGGGCAAAAGACAGTAGTATTAGTTGTGATGGAAGAGTTAAAAGGGGCAACGGCAGATAAGGGGTAAAACCAATTTTCATCTCTATGTTAGAAACAGCTGATTATTTTCATTGAAAAGATTTTTATTTTACTTTTGTTTTTCAATCCAATCTTAGCTATCTTTTGTAAATTCTGGCAGTCTCTGTACAATCAGAGCCTGTTCCCACTGAAACCAGTGTAAAGTCTTCCATGGGGTTGGCAGGTTTCCAGGGTCTAGTCAACTTCACAAATTTTGTATCAACCACATACACTTTTACAACAACTGTTTCTAAATCATTGAAGTGTTTTTCTTTGAAAAGATAAAATTTGTTTAGAAAAGAAACCCCCTTAAAATTTCCTAACAGATAGTCCTGGGATGGGCACTAACCTCTTAAATGACAGGCATAAAGGGACAAAGAGTGTGGCATTTGATGTCCTGAGTGCTAAGAAACGAGCTAAAACCAACAAATATTGTCCCTGTTTGGTTTGAAATGGAGCCACACACATACTGGCGCTCCTACATATAGTCTTTGCAGTTCTGCAATGCTTTCCCACCCTGCTTGCAGCCTTTGTGCAGGCAGTGTGTGTGTGTGTGCATGCATGCACATGTGTTTATATACATATATATATTTGCAGTAGAGTTTCACATAGGGGTTCACACTGCTCGCCTTCCCACCCCCCCCGATGTAAATGTAGATGGGCTGTAGCTTCTTTCTAAGAAAACAGTCTTGGTTTTACTAGGTCCTTAGAGAGCTCTTCTGTTATGTCTGGAAAACAAAAAGGAAAGATATAGCATTGTCTTACATTATGGATTACATATTATTGCTTATTCACATGCACTCTACTTCCTTGCTTGCTCAGAACTTGGTCTGTTTTCATTGCTCAACTGCTCCCCTTTACTTTTCTTCCTTCAGCCTAATAAAAGCTAGCTATAAAGCAGCCATATAGTGCTTTCACAGTGCTAGGGCACACCCAGAGAGGAGGTCTGATGGATAAATGTAGTTGGTAGGAAGCCATACTAACTTGAATGAATTCCAAGTTAAACAGAGACCCTTCAACAAACTTCCATTGGACTCTGGAGAGGTCAGAGCGGGATGCTTGAAGGGCAAAATCATCTCTCAGCACTCAATAGGAGCAGAAGGTCTATAAACCCTGGAGGATCGCTGACATTTCTTGCTCTTTGCCTCCCATTTCTGGTCTGAAAATCATAAAGGGCCCAGTCTCTTGGAGCCTCATCACTGCAAAAGTCATTCCTCCCTGATGGCCTCAGCTGGCTTTGGAACGGAACGATCTACTGGAAATGCTCCTAGTGCACCTCAGGGATGTTACATGATTGCATACTAATCCTAATTTCTTAATGTCCTCTGCAAAAATGAGAAAATGCCCACCTTCATTAAATGTAAAGGTTTTCAGAGAGACAGAAAGAGATACCAAAGGATGGGAGGCAATAGGAAAGAAAACGTTGCTCACTTTTCCATTTGGCATTGGGATAGCTGAGTCTCACTGAACTCTTCCGAATCCTTCCTCTCAGCTTGGTAATGAAAAACAGGGCTGGCTTAGCTGTAGCAGTGCTGCAGCCGGGAACTGCTCATTACAAACAGCCTGTTCCATGATGGTGCTGTGGAAAGCTCTACCTTTTTTTTCCCTTCCCTTCTCTCTGCAGGGTCTTGCAGTCTGCTGCTAGGAGGCCTCGTGTATCCTGCTTTGTGTTTGGCCTCCTACTCCTGGCCCTTGGCTCTTCCATCAGCTGTTTTCAAACAACCTGTCATGCCAATCTAATGAACACTAGATTTTAGAGAAGGAAGGATCCCAGATGCTTTTCTGACATGTACTGTAATACATTTTTCATAAGCAGAAGTTTTGCTCTTAGTCTTCCAAAAGGGATATAGCCCTTGGAAAAGCAGCCATCTCTGGGCCTCCCTTACCTGCTGTTTCTCATTTCCATGAAGTGAATTAGAAGTAACATTACATGACAAGCCCTTTAATCACAATCTGAAGGTTAATGTCAAGGGTTTATGCTCTGCATTCCCCTTCAAGCTTAGCAGAAATACTTGACTCTTGTGCATGTCACAACTGTTGTGCTATGCTGCTATTGCCTGGGTTTTATTGGCTTCACATGGCAGGAGATAAAGCTGAGCTGTGGTATGGCAATGTGTCACTGTGTAGTTGTGTAGGGGAAGCCTCATTAGAAAGCCCTGTTTGATGATGTAAATACACTCAAAATTCACTTTAGGAGACATTTTTGTTTTCTTTTTATCAGCCTGAGAAGAGACAACTTATGAGGAATTTGCACAGGAAGTGGTTTTCAGCACAATAAGTATTTGAATGCTCCCAACTAAAAGGAGACTGGCATTTGGCTGAGGGGTTGCACGTGGCAGGGACAGAGCCCTGCAGTGTGCTGGGCTGCTGCTGTGAGAGCAGGGGGACTCAGCTCTGCAAGGCTTTCAGTTCAGCTGGGTCAGTGAGAGCTGTTGGCAAGTGTGCACTGACATGGCAGAGCTACCTGTGCTGTGTGGCATGCAGCTCAGGGAGCACCCAGTGGGCCAAGCTATTTTATTATGATATGAGTCCGTGGCCAGCTGAACACGTTCAGTTCCTGATAGTGAATGTAAGTATAAACACCCTGCACAAATGGCCAGTGACTCCCTTATGTCTTTCCTGGAGAAGATTTCTTACCAGGAGAGAAAACTGGAGACTCTTCAGGTTGTCCATCTTTGATCTGCTCATTTAGAAATATGATGTTCAAGATCAGTTGTCTCTACGTAGGTCTGTATGTACTACTTCTATAACTCTTTTCTCTGCACATTTTAAATTCAAGAATCAGGCACAACAGCTTTTTCTCCTTACACCCACTGCCCAACAACAGATTGAGAAACAGACCTACAGACCTACACACGCTTATGGTCCAGTGCTTCATCTATGTCTCTCTAATATCAATAGTGCAAGGTTTTCTGTGAAACAGAACAACAGTTTAATTACTCAAACTGTATTACTTTTTTTTGTTTATCTCTGTCCACCCTATAGTAGATTAAAAAAGAATTAAAGCCCCTGGCACTGGTCCTTCCCGGGCCTGGCCTGCCATTGCATTATAAGTTTGGCTGCTAAATGTAGTGGAAAATCAGGGAAGTGTTTAGTTCCAATATGCAGGGGGACAATTAGACAAGTGGTATTGCTGACCAGTATTTTAAACCATAACCAAGAACTATTAACCAATATGATGGTTAATCATATTCTGCCTGCAGGCTGTGGTGGAAGTGTCTAGACTACCTCTGAGGAGAGCAGCTTGAGCACTAGAAGCTGAAGCGGGAGGCTGATCCTGCCAAGTCACTGCTCTCCTTTTGGCATTGTAGCTAGTTCATTGGGAACTAATCTGCCCTCTTCTCCGTAGCATTGCCCTGTCTCTGTAGGCACACAACATTTCTTTCTGCTTGCCCATGTCTCCATCCACCCATTGTCTCTTATTTTACACTGAAATTGCAAGTGCCTTTATTTCCTGATGGATAAAGGAATGGCCTTTATCTCTGTTTATGCCTTAGTAAACACAAAGGGATCCTAGACCCAGGGATGCTACTGCAGTAGCCATAGATGTTCTTATTGGAGGCCACACTTAAACTAAAGGTTTTAACTGTGTTTGTTGAGGTGTGATTGTCTTTCCAAAATCCATGGTAACTTTCACATACTTCACTGTCTTTGCCTCTAAGATGTGTATGAACACAAGCTCTAACCTGCTAGTACATTGTTTGAAACTGGCTACCAGAGACTCTTGTGTGGACTCCAAGATATTGCATTGCTTGCTGTCTTGGAATGTGAAGCCATGATAGGAAGGTCCAATGCAAGACCTGTTTTGGTACTGTGCATGTTTCTGGTAAGGAATGCTGGGGTTTTGCCTTGCTTAACCACAGGCTAAAGTGGAGTTCATCCCTGTCAGAACTTGGTAAACTGTGATGGTAGTCTTCTTTGTTGTTCCCTTTGAATAGCAACACCCAGTGGTGGCATAGCACTATGAAAAATTAATGCCATGTATGGCAGCTTTTCCTCCCCATCACTAAAAATCTGTAGAGCCACCACACCAGTATGTAAGCAGAACATACCATTTTTGTGGTCTGTGAATGGAAAAAAAAATCCACAGCAATGAAAAGCCCATCCAGTCAGTATTTCATATGCAATAGGCAATAGCGGTAGCTGTTGTGGTAGCCAATACAGTAGTGATATCATGGAGGAATGGGTTACAGTCAGCTGAAATGTATTCATAAATTGGTTTTTCAATGGTTACACACACACAATATCCACTGGATGCCAGTAACTGCTGAACATCTACCTGTGCTCCCGAGAGCAGACATTGTGTAACAACTAACTGCCAGCACTGCGGAGAATGCAATTTGAAGCTTGCCAGGTCAGGGTGTTGTTCATTCCTGTCAGAGAGGCTGTGATATGACAGGAGTGATGATCTCATCCTTTCGATACCAAAGCTGAATATTCCAATTTTGGGGAAAAATATTACACCATTTTATAGCTCTGTAGGATGTAACTGGTACTTTGTCTCTTACCTGAACTCATGCACCTAAGGATTACATTTATGTTGTTGACTCCTTTTTCTCAACTGAACTCACAGCAACTCTGCTGAGACCTTATGGCTTGATCCAAAATCCGCACAAAGAGAAAGGATTTTTTTAGAAAAATTTATTTATTTATTTATTTATTTTTATTTTGATGTCTGGGTATCTTTTCACAGAGAATTTACAATGATTTAGTAGCATTTTTATAACTAGCATGATCTAGTTAGCTTTGTAGAGACATGTAATAAAAAGAAAAGACAAAATTGCATAGTCCTGGGGAAAAAGGAAACAGAGGCTCTCAAGTACACAAGAAAGCTGGAGAACTTCTGCTTCTTCCCCATTATGTCAGCTGACTTAATAAGAGACATAACTTCTCTGAAACCTCTGTCTTGGATATAATGACTGCAATTTTATAGAACAAGACGTGTTCCAGTAGAATGTCTTGGAACATCCTTTCTTGTATTGCTTTCCAAAACTAGAATTTCCCATTCCTTTGTTTATATGCAGTATTCTTGGGAAGGAAGAAGCCTGTTCTTCATTTACAAAATAATCATTAATGAAGTGTCTGAGCAATAGTTTGTTGTTTGTTTTTTTTTAACAGGCAGAGTGCATATTTTGATGTCCAGTCAAACAGCAAATCCCAAAGGGTCTCTCTTTGCCAGTTGTGCATTATTCTAATCTCACTCTGCTGTCACCCCAAAGGGTCAGTTGGGCTTGTAAATGTACACAAATATCAGGGAGTAGCAAACTCTTACAATACACAACTCTTGTTCTCAGTACCTGTCAGCCAGGATCAGCACAGTATAACAAGCCCTTTCATTACCTTCCTTTTTCTCTTCCATTTCAGGATCCTCTTTTTAAGCCTCTTTTTGGGTTTGCTGTAACGTGAGGCTAATTCTGTTATAAGTCAAAATGTTGACAGGCGTATGTTTCCTCTGTTGGTTTAGAATTTGTGGGTGAATAGCGTGTCTCTGTGCCACATTTAGCTTTGTGCTTTGCTGGAACAGGCTGTTCCAACACGTCATTTTTTTTTTTTCTCCTAGGCCTCACCTTTCTGCCCATATGAAATGCAAGCTGTTTGCTATTTCTTATCTTGCTCCTGTGTAATGAACTAATTCCTTTCCTACACTGTCTCCTTTCTACTGTCGTGTCTTTTCTACACTGAGGTGATCTTTCAGGCAGGAAATGGCTCTCTTCAAGCCGAGTGCTCTGCTCGGTTACTGCTCTGTGTTTAGGGTAACGATGGTGCTCTGGAGGATACCATGGAAGGAGATGGTCATGGTTCCCAGGGAACTGAGAAGCGTTGGATCTACATCCTATGTTTCAATGCCAAACTATGGAAGGAGATTCTAGACATTTCCTAATGCCTATGTTTTTCTGTAAGCAGGAGCTACAGTTGCCATGGATATGTGTTGTGATCTTAAATGGAAGGGGAAGAGGATGAGAAGGCATCTACCATGGTGCAGTCTGTGCGCTTAGCAATTGTTTCAGACTGTTGTAGTCAGACCCAAACCCAGCAAAGTGAAGTCCAGACTCCTCTACTAAATGGGCAGAAAGAACCTGGACAAACAGCAAAGAGTGACCGGCCAAACAGGATTTACCAGTGCCAGTCAGCAGTGAAGGCAGCTCATGAATTGGGAGTCAGTGTCCCTGCTGCTCCGCAGCAATGTGCAAAGCTGCTTTTGTAACAGTTCTGTGCTGGGAGCAGACCCCAGTCAAATACTTTGAATCACACCCAGTGTCTGCCACTACTGGAACAGAGAGCACAGGCTGTAAAACGAAACAGCACAGCTGAATTTCCGCTCCCTATTTATAATTCTGTTCTGAGGGACAAACCACTTTTTCTGGAAAAGGACCATCTATTGGGCAGAATAAGAAAAGTGCATGCGCGCTTTCCAAACCATCACCAATCTGAGTGCGGATGTGGGAAGTAGATTTGGACTAAAAATACCCAGGAATTTAATTTATGGCTGGCGAAAGGCAGCCAGCTGAGGGACAACATAGGTAGGTAGGTGTCTTGAAGAAGTGCCTGCAGATTGACTGAGAGGAAGTTTGTGCCACTAGGTAGTTCATCAGAGATGTATACATTACTACAGTTTTCCCAGTAGCACTAGACTTTTCAGTGCTTAGTGTTCTTTTGTAGTCATGTTTATAGTTGATTTTCTTAGAATAAAAAATGTTCTTTGAAGGGTTAGACTCACCTATCTTTAGATATGTTTTCAGGCATTAAACAAGTGCTTGTGCAAATAGCCATGATTCTTTTCCTAACAGGTATATTGATGTACTAACAATTTCAGAGTTTTCCTGTTTTCTCCACAGAGTATGTTCATGTTTCTTCTCTAATTTTTTTATCCAAGCACCTACCTTGCCTATTCTCTTTCTTCTCTGAAGTGGGAACACATCTCTGCAAGACATACAGGCTTATATAGAGGATATTATTGACATAGGTGTTTCATGAGCATTAGAAAAGAGCGCTTTTTAAGGTTTCTATCTTTCCAAGCATTAAATGAAGCATTTACTTTCCACTTTTTTTCTTCTGTGAAGAGCAAAATCTCCATAGGATTTCATCATGATTTAGGCAGTAGTTGTCTTTTCTTTCAGTGATGCTAGATGCCCTGTGAGAAATTTTGGCTTTAGCAGAATCAGTGATGGGCTCCTGGTCCTCAATGGCAGTGGGGTTTACCCCTGTTGTGTTGGGATTTTTAGGTGTTAGTTTGATAAACACGTTGTGTAATTCTCAGTTGCCCAATTACTTGCTGCCACTTAAGGGTTCAGTTTTATATGGCTCTCTTTTGTTTTCTAGAGAAAAGCAACTTGATGTCACAACATTCTGCATCTTCTGTCTCTGTACTTCCGTGGATGAGCAGTGAAATCTGGTATGAATATCCCATGCAGCTGGTAGGCTGTTTTTAATAGATTAGCTCCAGCTTCCCAGTACAGCCTTTAAAGTTGGGGGCACTTAATCTAGAAAGCCCACCCTTAGTGACTTGCTGAGATCTGTTTTATCTTTATTTACCATTTCATTTCTGAGATACCCCAAGGGCTGATGATGGATCCCTGCTTGGAGGGTGTTGACTGTGAGTCCTGGCCACTGGTTTCAGATGAGCCTGGCAGATTTGTCAGTTTTAATTTGGAATGGTGCCTTCTTTGGCACCAATCATTACAAAAGACGACTTTTCTATTAGAGAAACAAGCTGTCCCTGGTACACCCTCCTGCATCTGTGCTCACACTGATCTATCTGTATCTTTCTTCTCTTCCATTACCATGGATATTTGGCAGGCTCTTGAAACCTCTGGGCACTCACTCATCAACCTGTCCTGGAACACTGCTGCTTTTACAGTTGTGGTGCTTTGAGAAGGGCTAAAGCACCCAGGGATCCTATAGCCAACATGTGCCCCTGTGTCCCTGACACTTCCCATCTCCCCAGTGTCTTCTTATGACCCCCATTTCTTGCCTCTGTCGCAGTCATTTCTATATCCTGCCTACTGCTCCTTCTTGACATGTTCTAGCCACTACTGCAGGAACATCTGCGTGCCCCAATACCATGTGTCCCTGTGACTCCCTTGGCCATGCAAACATGACGTAGAGGCTGGGCTCATCCCACACCATGCTGCACCTCCAGCATCACCACCATGTCCTAGAGGCAGGGGTCCTAGTGTCTGGGAGGGCCGAGGACCCTAGCAACTGGAGTACTACTGACCCATGGAGACTCCCAGGACTGAGGCATTTGGGGATGCCACCCACCCCACCCCTGTGGACTCAATTATGCAGCTCATTTTTGACTGTGTGTCTTTTAATAGAAAAAATTGATATTGGAAAGAAAAAGGGATATTAATAATTATTGAGTTGAATAACACGTGTGCCACATACAGTATATATTTAAATTGACTCATAGCATTCAGTTTTGCCAGCAGATGGACAAAATCTGTGTCATAGTTCAGGTCTAATAGTTATATATCTGTCAGGTTTCCATCAGAAGAATAGTTATTAGATTAAGCAAGGATATATGCACTGCACTACTTAATATATAATGAGACTCTTTTGATGAATATGTTAGCTGAGAATAAGCCTGTTAATTTAACTACTGACAGCAGAGTCTCTGTGCATGGAAAATAATGCTTTTGCATTGAAACTTTCATTGCTGCTGGTATTTCCATGTGGTTACCATACATGCAGGGATCCAAAAAAGGTCATTTTCCTGGAGGCAGAAAGAAAACTGCAAAACCTTTAGAGGCAGCTGGGCAGAGAGCCACGGGTCTGACTTTGTTGACAGAAAAAAAGGGATATTGGAGGGGAGCACGGTCTGTTTTATAGGAAAAATCAGTCAGATGGAAAACTCCTGATCAGTCATACCATAGTGTTGCCTCAGCTCATTCTGACCATCTTATCTCCTAGCTGCCAGTACCAGTTTCAGTTGTTTGGGAGACAACGGTTGTTCCTTGCTGGGAAATGGATGACTGTCATGGTGCTGCTGGCTGGTCCTCCACCCCCAGAACACTGATGGCTTCTTAAAATTACTGCTGATTTCTCAGGAACAGATTGTATGGTTTTGTATGAGTGCTGCATCTGCTGAATGTTAAATAAATTTTGTGTGTACCGGTGTCAGGAGACAGAAAGAATAAATAGTCCCTAAGCAGACAGAAGGCTATATTTAGGTCTAGGCCGAGTATGCCCTCTGCCTGCCAAATGCAAAAAAACAAACTAAAATGCCTCCTAGTTTCCTACTGGAAAGTGTCGTATAATTTTTTTCTTCATTGTGTTTTAGAACTTTCAAATATGGCTACAGTCTAGTGTCAGGCAGATGCCATGGTCCTTTCTCTGTGACAGCGCCAAGAGCATATGGTGTTATCTGCATGCTGTTGGGGCCATGGGCCCCTAACTCGGGCCCTCACTGTCCCTGCCCGGCCTCCCCTGGGGCCTCACCTCGCCCCTACTCATGGGTCAAGCCCCTAGTTCAACTCCTGCCTCAGAGATACCAGAGGAAGCAGATCTCCAGCTCCGCTGCAGCCTTGCCCTGTCCAGGCATGGTCTCTGCCAAGTCTGGCCTGATCTGCATGCTGACATCTTGGTCTGGCCTTAGCCCATTTCAATCCCCTAGGCCCTGCCCAGCCATCCTGGGGCTGGGGCTGTGTCTGACCGTGGTTCCCTGCCCCAGGACTGGCCTTGTCCCTTCCCTGTCCACAGGGAGGTGCCTGATGGCTGGGGCTGCCCCCAGACTTTCCTGCTCCCTGGCTGGGGTGGTAGGACAGACCCTGGCTGCAAGACCCTGCCCTGCCAGCCCCTACTGCTTCTGGACTTTTTGGTGCCCTGACATATTTGGTGTCCAATCTTTCGAATACCAATACTGTAAGAGTCCTTTCACCATTTCAGCTACTATCAAGGATTAATCCACAAAAGTCTTAGGCAAAAGGGAACACAAAGGACTTCTATGAATCTTGCTTTATAATTTGAGCACAAGACTCCCTTTTAAAGAGGCACTGTGTCCTTGGTACAAAGTCTGGGGAGTGTGCCTGTGTTGCAGTGAAATATGGAGGTTCCTGAGCCAGTTCTAAATGAAGTATACCGGATATCATGGAGGAATCCAGCTGTGGGAGTCAGCACAGGCTAAATTTACCCTGCTTCTCTGCACTGTGACCATACTCTGGTTTAGGAGTTTGAGAAATGGTCTGCAGGTCTGAAAGCTTCAGGAACAGCCTGGCGTTAATCCCAGGTTCAAATAGGAAGCAAAGTGTGCCAAGAGACATTGGAAAAAGAAAAAGAGCTGCTTGTCACCAGCACTTGGAGGACATTAGTCCTTCAGGGGGAGATTCTGAGCTCTTGATGAGAGCAGAGTTTTGTAAACTGCTTTCCAGTTTTACAGTTGTAAAGTCAGGCTGGATTTTTTGTTCCCAGCACTTCTGAAGTTGCTGAAGAAGATTCCAGTTATGGAAAACCTCTTTTTTTCTCCCCTTTTGCCAAGACTGACTCTCGTAAGTAATGCTGAGTCTGTGCACACTGCTCAATAAGGAACGAAACTTCAGCTTATCATGAAATAAAGAACCACGGCATATACCTTCATGGGAAAGATTGAGAGATAGGAAAATAACTCTTATTTTCTTCTCAAGCTTTTTTATAGTAATCTGTCATCCCTATTTTCCTCTTCTATGTATTGCTTCCTTTCATGTATAGGCTATTCATAGATATGAGTGGAGAACCACCAACTCCAAGAGCCCAAAATGTTTTGGAACACATGGTAGCATGAAAGTCAAGTTGCTCAGGTCTCACTTAATGCCCAACACATAGTAAGGCTTCATGACCTGCCATTTCAGGAAAGGATAGTTCTATTTTAAATGTTTCAGGACGTGATAATGACTCACTGGATCATCTGTGTTTTGAATGCAGCAGATTCTGTTGTGTGGGTACGTATGTATATGGTGCATATATCAGCAAGAAAATGCTACGGTTGACTATCTACCTACTTCCACTTCTCATTTCTATAACCTGGGGGTCTTTATAGTTGCTTAACCTGAAGCTAAGAATGCAGGAAGTGCTGGGTGGTGGGATTAGGAGGTTTCTACACAACCCATTGGAGAAGTAACCAAGAGTTTTTGCATAACTAAGCTTATTTCTGGTATCCAGCAGAATGCAAGCCACCTAGCTGAATGGCAAATTTAAAACTGACTATGAATGACCAAGGGAATGATATGATTTCTGTAGCCAGTCGGGTAAAAAATGCAAGTTATTGATCTTGGTCTGTGGTAAAAAATGCTGCTCTGATTAAATTGTTGCTTAAATGGGTATAAATCAGGAATAGCTCCTGTAAATATGATATCTGTACTTTGCATTCTGGTAAGTCTCATGGGCCCGATAGTGATGTGATCTAATTTAAAGTGTCCTTGAGGATTTATTAGAATGAATTTGTACTGGTTTTGGCTGGAGTAGAGTTAATTTTCTTCTTAGTAGCTAGAATGGGGATGTGTTTTGGATTTGTGCTGAAAACAGTGTTGACGATACAGGGGTGTTTTAGTTATTGCTGAGCAGAGCTTACACAGCATCAAGGCCTTTTTTGCTTCTCACATCACCCCACCAGTGAGTAGGCTGGGCATGCAAAAATTTGGGAGGAGATACAGCCAGAACCGCTGACCCCAGCTAACCAAAGGGATGTCCCATGCCATATGATGTCATGCTCAACATATAAAACTGAGGGAAGAAGGAAAGGGGGGAAATTCAGAGTTACGTCATTTTCTCTTTCCAAGTAACCCCTATGTGTGATGGAGCCCTGCTTTC
Organism: Jacana jacana; assembly: GCA_013400555.1. Lineage (NCBI taxonomy): Eukaryota > Metazoa > Chordata > Aves > Charadriiformes > Jacanidae > Jacana > Jacana jacana. The sequence continues at coordinate 500,886 of VZTM01041545.1, read as the reverse complement.
CTGGAGATGGCTGAACACCTGCCTGACAATGGGAAGTGGTGAATGAATTCCTCATTTTGCTTTGCTTGCATGCAGAGCTTTTGCTTTACCTATTAAACTGTCTTTATCTTAACCCATGAGTTTTTTCATGTTTACTCTTCCAATTCTCTCCCTCATCCCACCTGGAGGGAGTAAGTGAGTGGTTGTGTGGTGCTTAACTACTGGCTGGGACTAAACCACAACACAGTATTCTGGAGCACCTTTCTATTTGAAAGGAGAAAGTAAGTTAAAAGAAAGATAATTTACAAGCCAAGTCACGAAGACTCAACATGAGGGCATGGTTAGATGTATGGCAATAATTAATCCTTACTGTCCCGAATCCTTCAGGCCAGGCTTGCAAGACTGGGAGCTTTGCTGTTCTTGCTCCTGGACGTACTGACTGCTTAGAAGACAGAGCAGTCCCAATCTCCTCATTTTGTGTCGTCTTAATAGGAACAGTGTAAAGGACAAAATTCAGCATATGTTAAAAGTATATGCCTGTAGGCTACATACATTGTGCAGCTGGAAGGCTGCTGCTTTATAAATCTAAGTAACCAGGAAAAATGAGACCAGAGCCTGCTGGTGCCCAGTAATAAGGCCAAGAGACAACCATTATGATCAGGCATATGGACAGCCAAGTGAATAATGCTGCCAGGAGGAAAGCCTACAGTGCAGCAGTTGGGAAATACTGATTAAAAAGTCCTAAAGTGGCTGCTCGCCCCTGACAAGTTGTTTCTGCTGGAGCCTTCATCTTTCTGGGCTGATAGCTTCTAAATGTGCTTTCAGGCTTGTGCATTTTGGATGTGTTTAGCTGAAGCTGGTTTGTTCTTCCTCTCTATATCTGCAATGCCTCCTATCGTACCCATCATTTCAGCTTATCATCACCCCTCTGGGAATCTTCAGTTCCTCAACAGAACTGGCTGGAAACCTCCCTCATGCATCATTTTCTGAAGAATTCAATCAGCTTAGCAGGAAAGGCTGAAAGCCAAGAGCTACAAATAACCTAAGCTTTATTTTGGTAAAGGCAACATAAATGTATCTGTTGCTTTTCTTCCTTTAACTTCCTTCTATTTTTTTTTCCTTCTCATCCTCATTGTATGTGAAAGGTGAGGATGAAATATGCCTCTGTCAGACGTCAGACGCCTTTGAAAATAGACATGTCTCTAGTAAGATGATTTGAGTGTGTGTGATAAAGGTTTTTTATATTGTAGTTAAGAATATCTATGTCAAATTGCTTACTCTTACTCTCCTATATTATTTTTTTTTTGGTAATTTATTTTATTACGTGAATACATTGTTGCTCAGAAGATTTATTCGTTATGTTAAATAAAATCTTGGTACAGTAGTACCAGCAACATAAAAATAAAGTAAGTTCTTATGCAAGGGTCAACAATGAATATATCATCTATTCATTTCATTTAGCTAGTGTTAGAGCGTTATCACAGTAATAGGTGATCATTGTGAGCAAAGTCATATCAATACTATTTAACATAAATTGGAAATGAGAACTTAACGTTGCTGTTTCTACAAAACTATGTCTGCTTCAAAATAGCCTTAGGATTGTGGCTGCATCTCAGTCGGCACAGTCATATTCTTGATGCATAATATC